>JARHVA010000011.1:3517500-3797500 GCA_037957365.1 Torreya grandis
CAAAGAAAATCAAATTTCTCATGAGTTCCCTTTGGTTCCGTATGGCTATCCCAAAGTAGGACCAGGTCCCCTACTTGAAATTATTTTTTCTTTGCCTTCTTATCAAATATAAATTTAACATGAGCCCAATATTCTATAATCCTATCAACCACCTGTGCCCTTTCTTCTTCTAATTGTTATAGGTAGAAAACTCTTTTGTCTAGTGGGCTTTCAAAATTTAGATTCTCAACAACTCTAGATAATTTTAGGGCGGGTAACTCAAGAGTTATAGGAATCGCAACATCTATTATATATAAAAATTATAATGGGGACCTCCCAATAGCCTTTTTAGGTGTTATGCGATCTTCCCAAAGAGTGTCATATATCTTTTTATTTCATTTTTTTTCATTCTCATCAACTATTTTATGCATGATTGTGAATAGGTTCTTGTTGCTTGACTGACCCTGACCCTTTCATTATGGATGATAGTTTGATGAATGAGATAATGAAATTTTGTACCAATAAAAAATGCAATCATCTCTAAATAAGAAAAGTTAGAAGCATTGTCTATAACAATATTATATGGGATTCCGTATCGTACCAAGGTATTTTATTTGATGAAGTTACAAATGACCTCTAAAGTTTTTTGATTAACAAGAATCACTTCCACCAACTTAGTGAAGTAATATATTTATCTGAGAACATGACTGTGACCTATGCTTGAATGAGGGTTCAATGTTCTAATGAAATCCAATCCCCATTCCTAAAAAATATCTTCAACTATCATCTGTTGAAGAGGAAGTGTTGCTAATCTAGGTTTTCCCACAAATTGTTGACATGACTCACACTTTCTCACCCTTTCATACAAATATTTAAAAATATTTGGCCAATAGTAATGGGTCATGAGTATTATATATGATGTTACCCTATAAAAATATTGCCCTCCACAGGATTGATCAAGAAAATATTGTAATAGATTTTTTTATTTTTCTTTATCGACAAACCTTAAGAAGAAACCATCAATGATTTTATTAAAAAGAGTGCCATCCCATATGACATATTTTTTGTCCTATAGCTTGACTGTTACATGTTTAGCATTCAAATGTGAAGGCCATTATCTATATGTTAGGAATAAATCAATGCGAGAAAATTAATCATTAGTAGAATTAACAAACAATACCAGAGGAAGTTCATGGTCATTTTGCTTATTAGAAACTATTGAAGAACTTGATTGAAGATGATTTCACTATTTTTCCATGAGTTGACATAGTCCTTTTCCTCGAACTAGATTCGTGGGTTTGATCTCTAGATCATACTATTGAATTTTGGCTATCCAATTTGCCCACTTAGAACCAAGTTTTTGTTGATTTAAAATGGATTTGATTGCTATACTTGGCACCATTACTATAAAATGTGAGTTCAATATATGATACCTGAATTGTTTGACTACTTTCATTATAATATATGCACGTTTTTCCTCATTAGAATAATCTAACTCATAATATTTAAGATTACAACTCATAAAGGTAATTGGGGACTCAATACCTTCTTTGTTTTTCTAAATCAATTACTGAGAGTGTATGATATGAAACATATTAATAAATAATGAATTCCTTCCTAAAATTAGGACAAACTAATTTCAATGTGTGAGCAATAGTATCCTTTATCTTCTTGAAGGCCTTTATGACTTCATTTTTCCATTTGAAAGAGGGTTTCCCTTTCATCATATCTTTAATATGTCTAGTAATCTTATCAAAAGTAAGGATTAATCTCTTTAAAAAATTAACTTTCCCAAAGAAAACATGTTCTCCTAGTTTAATTTTAGGAAAGGATAGTTTCTAAATCACCTCAACCCTTTATAAATCAATCCTTATTCCTTATTTTGAAATGATATAGCCTAGGAGCTTACCTTCAGTCACCCCAAAGATAGAATTCTTAGGGTTAAGAGAAATCCCATGCAAATGACACTTTTGAAAAAATATTAAAAAAATTGCATAGTGGTCTTCTTGATTTTTTGAAAAGACTATCAGGTCATCTAGATATACAAAAATAATTTCATTCTTTAACTTGTTGAATGCCAGATCCATTGCCTTATGAAAAGTAACTCCTGCATTGATTAATCTAAATGGCATCTGCATATATGCAAAGGTATCCCAAAGTGTTATGTATATATATTATGTTGGTCTTACCTATTAACCTGTATTTGGTTTTACCCTAAAATATCATCAAGCATTGAAAGCATCTCAGTGCTAGTTACTACTTGGAGAACCTGATCCATGACCGATAATGGGTAATTATCTTTGAAGGATGCTTGGTTGAGGTTTTTGAAATCAATGCAGATTCTAATTTCACTATTCTTCTTATGAAATAATACTATGTTATCTATCTAAGTTGAATGATGGATAGGAAAGATAATGCGAGAAACAAGCATCTTTTGCACTTCAGAGAGAATTTTTCCTACAATTTTAAGACTATATTATCTTAGTTTTTATTTAAAAAACTTTGCATCAGGATTTAGAGGAACCATATATTGCATTTATATAGGATAAAAAGAGTTAAGGTATACATAAAAATACTTGAGTATATCAATATACTTATAGATAAGGCTAACAAACTTTTATTTTTCTTTGGGTGAGCAACATTTCCCATATTGACAAACCTAGGATGTTTGTATGAGCCAATGTTTATTTTTTTGTAATCAATAGAATCGAGATTCCCTTTTTGCATTTTAATCTTTACGAATCTATCATGTTTGTCAAATAATTATTCTAAAGAGATTAGGCCTTTATGGATTTTATTTCCTTTCAACTTGATAATGCCTTCCTCATCCTGTTCATCAGTGATTCCTTCTTTTGATGTATGGGTTGGATATTCTCTGTATGTGGAATAGATACCTTAAAAATACAAATTTATAAAGATATTTACTTTCTAAAGGAATGAAATGATCTGCTTATCATCAATTTAAACTTACCAATTATTTACACTAACTGGGACACTTAGCCTATATATTAGTTTAATCATATATTTTTCTGTACCAATATCTGTATAAGGAATCATCAAAGAAACTAATACTACCAAATCATTAGCTTTAGATTTGTGTTCATGAGGAATTAAATTGATAGATAAGGCATAAAAAAATTATATACTATCCCAGACTTTATTCCTATAATGTCTTAGATGATCATTATTTACCTGGTATTGACCTTTGACCTATTTTACAACAAATTTAGTATCACCAAAGACTTTTAAATTTTTCATTTTCATCTCTTATATAGCCTATATCCCTTACAATAATGATTAATATTTGGCTATGTTGTTGGTACACTCAAACTATAATTTGTAAGAGATTTTTTTTCTTTTTAGATGTAGATATCAGGATCACACTTGCACCTAAACTCATTGATGAATAACTACCCTAAAACTCCATCGTCTAAAAATCATTTGGGTTTGATTTCATGATTTTTGGAAATTCCTTATCCTTTTTTTTATCATAATAATATAATTACCAATTCTAACATCTTCACATAAAATGTCTACCCTAAGATCATCTACGTTCTACATTGTATACATTGTTTTCAATTCATGATCTAGGTTTTGCTTAAATCCTTTGACTAGAATTACAGAATGTGATAAATCTAATTGGATTTTACCTCCCAATTCTTTGTAAAAAAATTTACCCAAAATGATTCCATAAGTTACAAAAATATATGTGACTAAAATATTGATTTTAATGTTTTTTTAAGGAAAATATGCCAAATCCACTTGTTCATATTTTATCTATCCTATGAGAGGAAATTATTTTGCCTCCATGGAATAACAACATCCAAAGGTTTTATTACAGGTTATATCAAGAGCATGAGCAACTTTTTTTAGCATGACATTGTCTGAGGCTCCTATGTCAATGATATAGTTACTGACTTTGCATCCATTGAGGAATAAGGAAATATATAATGGGTCAACTTTATTAGACTTGTAAATGGTTGTGGCCATGGAGTTGACTTGATTTGAAGCAACAAGGTTAGTTAGGATTCCTTTGGCATTGGATTTTCTAGTATTGTGATTTTTGCCTTTAATGAAATCAACTAACCGATCTAACTACTATAGGTATTCTCTTAAGTACTCAACTTGTGACATCTATATTTTGGTTTTGTTAACATGGTTAATTATGTTGAAAGTAGAAAAATAACTAGAAGGACTTTCAATAGGTTGAGAAACATTAACATTGGATGGAGTACTTATTAGTGGTTGATTTATTTTTGTTTGCACTGGTGGAGTAGTTTCTTATGGGAAGATAACCTTTGGTGTTTCCTCATGTGGGTCGTTGGATTACATTTTTTAATTCTAAGATCTAGTGAAAATTACAAAGGAGTTTATGTTCATATCCCCAACATTTTCTTCATAGTCATCTTCATCTAAATTCTATTCTAAAAATGTGTTTACAGAGTCACCACCAAGTTCTTTAATCTCACATTCTTGAAGGTCTAGCTTTTCTAATTCATTTTAAACCTCAACTTCTTCATATCCAAAAATATCTTCTATTTATAGGATTGCATTCACAGCTGAATTGGTGTTTTTTTTAGGAAGGGCCTTGAGTGCAAGTTCTAGTTGAGGATATTACAATCTAACATGATCTCTTTGAAAAGGAACAAATTTTTCCTTTGAATGTCTTGGTAAGGAGCGGTAATGGTCTTCTAGGATATTTGATTTTTTAGGGTCGTTATATCATTGGCCATATTTTCTAAAAGTTATTCTATTGAAGAGTGTCCCCAACTTTGATCTTTATTATTTGAGGGTTCATTTTTTAGTTTTCTAGACATTATCATGTCATCCTCGACACCAATAACCCATTCTTGACCTAACTCTAGCTCTCCTCAATTGATAACTTACCTTAATCAATTAAGAGTTGATAAAAAAATTATTATTTTCATTTGTCAGTCATGTGGTAGTTGGTTTTTATTTTATTTAACAATTTATTGAATTTGGCAAAAAATCTCTCATATGCTCATAAAGCTCCTTTTTCATTTGTGTGAGCTGAGTGAGCAATGCATGAGCATCTTCTACTGGCCTAAATATTTATTCAAACTTACTTTCCATTGTTTTCTAATTAGTAATAGATCTTGTAGCAAGGTGGTAATATTAATTTGCAACCCCATCATAAAATGTTTCAAAGAACAACCTGACATCTGTTAGGATCCTCTCCTTAGAGTACAATTGATTACCTTTGTATAAGCAACTAAACACATAATTAAACCAGAAGTAATAAATAACTAGAAATTAGAAACAACAAAGAATAAATGATACGAGAAATAATATAATCTGTATTAACACTCTTTTAGAAGAAAATACAATGAAGAAACCTCTTCTTCCTCACACCTCTTGGGTGTCCAGTAATTCTTCCTCAAGAGTTCTCTCTCTCAATCAATTACAACCAACAATCAACTCAATACTGAGTTGTTTTTCCCTCCAACAGATATCCTTGATCTTGCACACTTGCAGATCTAATTAATCTTGCTTACCTGTAGATCTTCCTGGTCTTGCACTCTTGGAGACCTTCTAGATCTTACACTTGAGGATATAATCCTTTAGTCTTTAATACAATACAGCCCCATGGGTCTCTTAAATAGATCCCAAAACAAACAATAATTAAAAATGTAGACTCAAGACTAAAATTAGTATTTACATGCAAACTAACTATTCATCTAAAATTAGAACAACAGTTCTGGAAATACACAGGTGACCGATGTCGATTCCTATCTGACCGATGCAAACCGACCATAACTGATGCCAATTACTGTGTAGCTGAATATATAACTGATGTCAGTTGGCCTGACCAACGTTGGTTATTGTAACACTCAACAACCTCCACATTTGCATCAGTGAAGCTTTTAGCTCCATAACTTAATAATCTCCCACTTGGAGATAAACAACTGCACCTATACCTGTACCTATACACCCTCTAATTTGTTTTTGGCTTGTATCTCCATCTTCAAGTTCAATCTTTAAGACCAACAAAATTTGAATGAAGATTCAACTTCTCCTTTGTTATCGGCTTTGTTAACATACCTGCAGGTTTCCTATCCGTATGTATCTTTTCCTTGCTAGCCACCGTGACTGCAACAACCTTCTGCAACTCTAAAATCCAGCTAACCGCTGTTCCACCAATAGTGAACACATATCCTGTGGTGCTTCTCCTTCCATTCAAGTCACCTGCCATATCTGAATCTACATACCCATGTAGAGAAGTGTTTGACCCTACATAGCATAAATACCTGCTGCTGGTCCCTCTCAGATATCTGAGAATCCACTGAACTGCTTTCCAGTGCTCCTTTCCTGGATTGGCCATAAACTTGCTGACAACTCCCACTGCTTGGGAAATATCAAGTCTAGTACATACCATGTACTCAACCTCATTATGTGATTTAGGACACTATTCTTTACTCAACTTGAACTGTCCAACCATAGGTGTGCTTACCGATTTTGCATCCTGCATATCAAACCTCTCCACTACCTTTTTTCACATAATCCTCTTGAGACAAAATCAACCTATGATTTTCCTTGTCTCTAGAAATAATCATGCCAAGAATTTTCTTTGCTCCTCCTAAATCCTTCCTGGCACATGTCTGAGCTACTTTTACCTTTAGCTCAGCAATTCCTTGCATGTGTGACCCTGCAACAAGCACATACACTACATACAGTAACAAGATAATGTAGCTATCATTATCCAACCTGGTAAAATAAACACAATGGTCACATTGACATTGACTAAAGCCATGCTTTGTCATAAACCTGTCAAACCTCAAATACCACTGTCCTGGAACTTGCTCAAGACCATATAACCTGGCCTTCTGTCTCACCTATCCATTCTCTCCTTTATTTAACCTGTGAATCCATTCATCTTTCAGTGCTTTCCTTTTGGCTGGCAACTCTACCAAATCCCACGTTTGGTTCTCTTCCAAGGAATCAATTTCCTCATTCATGCCATGCTCCCACTGTTTCCTAGATTCTACCTGCATTGCCTCTTCAAAACTTCCTAGTTCTTGACCATCAGTGAGCAAAAAGTAGTATAAATAAGGGGAATAATGAATTTGAGGCTTACTTACCCTTTCAAACCTCCTCATGGGCGTTTGAGACTCATTGACAGCTTGCTGTCCGCCCAAATTTTGTTTTAACAGTGACCGATCTTGGTCATCTCTCAGTCTACACCCGATTGATGTCAGTTCCATGTGACCGACCTGACCGATGTTGGTTCTCACCTGACTGACGTCAGTTTCCACCTACCTAACATCACCGACTTTGGTCTCCACTGGACTGACATCGGTTCTTGCCTGATCGACGTTCGTTCTCACCTGACCAACGTTGGTATTTGTGTTTTCCTATGAGTGATGATTTTTACCCATGAGCTCAATTTGGATCATAACCTTGTCCAAATCAACATTGCCCTACTCAGAAATATTTAGCCTATTGAGTTGATCTTTGTCCATCATCTTCTCCTTGAAAACCAAGGCTTTTCAGTTCTTAAATATGTCAAAAACATCAGATTTCCTCTTTATGCAATAAACCCATACCTTTCTTGTAGCATCATCAATGAAAGAAACATAATACTGTGATCCTTCAATAGAAGCTCCTTGAGCTGGTCCCCACACCTTTGTGTGAACAAGCTCCAACCTATGCTTCTTCTTTGTTGACCCAATTTTCAGAAACCTCACTTTCTCCTATTTTCCAAACATACAATGCTCACAGAAATCTCAGTCTATCAAATCTAAAAGCTTACCTTTTGACTTAAGAACATCTATTCCCTTCTCACTCATGTGACCAAGCCTACAGAGCCACATCTTTGCATCTACATCTGAAATAGATAAAACAGAAGGAGAATCAGTAATACAAGTAGATAGATAAAGTGTACCTACTTTCTTACCTCTTGATAATACAAGTGCACCCTTGGAAAATTTCCAAGATTCCTCTGTGAGAGTTACTGTGCAACCCTCATCACCCAACTTCCCTACAGAAATCAAATTCCTCTTTAAGATGGGTACATGCATGACATCCTTCAACACCCATATGTTGCCAGTCTACAATTTCAGCTGCACTTTCCCTTTGCCAACAATTTGACAAGGATTACCATCCCCTAAATAAAATTTTCCAAAGCCTCCATGGACATAATCATGAAAAAATTATCTATTTGGGGTTGCATGGAAAGAGGCACCAGAATCTAAGACCCAAGATTCTAATTTATCCAAGGAACATATAAGAGCATCCCGTGCAACAATACCTGCATCATTTTCTTCTTTATTTCCTTCATGCTGATCTTCTACCAACCAAAAATCTTTCTTTACATGCCCTTTCTTTCCACAATTCCATAATTGATAATTCTTGCCATTGAATTTCTCCATTCTTAGTCTACTTTCTTCTACCATTGCTTTACTCCCACTCAAATAAAAACTCCTGTGAGTGAACCTGTAATCAACAAACACTAAGCCGCTCTACCATTTGTTAGTGAACCTAGATCTGATACCAACTATTAGGATCCTCTCCTTAGAGTACAATTGATTACCTTTGTATAAGCAACTAAACACGAAATTAAACCAGAAGTAATAAATAACTAGAAATCAAAAACAACAAAGAATAGATGATACAAGAAATAATACAATCTATATTAACACACTTCCAGAAGGAAATACAATGAAAAAACCTCTTCTTCCTCACACCTCTTGGGTGTCCATTAATTCTCCCTCAAGAGTTCTCTCTCTCAATCAATTACAACCAACAATCAACTCAATACCGAGTTGTTGTTCCCTCCAGCAGATCTCCTTGATCTTGCACACTTGCAGATCTAACTGATCTTGCTTACCTGTAGATCTTCCTGGTCTTGCACTCTTGCAGACCTTCTAGATCTTACACTTGAGGATCTAATCCTTTAGTCCTTAATACAATACAGCCCCATGGGTCTCTTAAATAGATCCCAAAACAAACAATAATTAGAAACTCAGACTCAAGACTAAAATTAGTCTTTACATGCAAACTAACTATTCGTCTAAAATTAGAAAAATAGTTCTAGAAACACACAGGTGACCGATGCCGGTTCTTGTCTGACCGATGCCAGCCAACCATAACCGATGCTGGTTACTGTGTAGCTAAATATATAACCGATGTCGGTTGGCCTGACTGACGTCAGTTATTGTAACACTCAGCAACCTCCACATTTGCATCAGTGAAGCTTTTAGCTCCACAACTTAACAACATCAACATATTAATGTTTGACACCAAAAATGCCATATGCAACATTGAAAGTATCAAGGTGTTCATCTAAATGTTATTTTCCATCTCTATAGAATTTTGGAAAGTTATTTCTTGACACTTTTGGAAGATCATGTAATTGTCTTAGAGCCAATATACTGATCACATTTCCCCATGGTAATGTCATGCTTTGAAATACTACATATAGAAAATAACAATTACTGATAGGACAAAAGCTTGACTTGTTAGAGTCCCTAATTTAGGATATTTGTTTTTATTAGGAGTTGAAGGAAGATTAGTTATTATTTTAAATTTTGTTTGATGTTTAGGGCTCAATTTGAAACTAGAATTTTGTTGTAAGTAATAAAAAGGGTCAACTCCACCTTTTGACTTACTAGCTCTAGTGAATATCTTTTCTACCAATTTGAAATAAAATTATTGGTATTGAGGTGAAATTTGAAGTTGAAGAGATATCTGAGCTAGCCTTATTTATTATAATCTTCATACAACTATCGCTTTTACTCTCTATGCCAAAATGACTTGATCATCCTCTTCTTTTAGAATTCCAATGACTCTATGAAAAATGTGTTGAACTAGTCCTATTATTCCGAGAAATCATTCTCAAATCTGACAAAATATCTTCTTGAGTATGAGTTATCTAGTCAAGATTAGGTTGAATAATTGGGGTGTACACTCCCTGAATTGTCATGAGACAAATCTTCTCTTATGTGTATATTTATCACAACTATATGAGAAATTTTCCTAGATTTTCTTTTAACATAAATTATTGAGTTTATTTCAAAATTCCTCAAGGAAATGGTAGCATGTGTTTCTTATATATCCAATTCTACTCTAATGACATCAAATTGAGCATTACTAGTTATATTATCAAAGGCAAATGATTGAAGACTTGAAGCTAAATATTCTTCCAAGGCTTCATCCCTATTCAAACAAGGTTGATGATTAGGATTATGAGATCTTGAGATGGTCATGTGATACTTCACTAGTTATGAGTACCTTGATAGTTTCTATAGGCTCTTCCATGTTCTTTAATCCTTTCTATTATTTCTGCATGATCAATTTCTTTAATCAAAATGGCTAAGACAATTTGATATTAGAGTACAGAAATACTAATAGAGTCTTATAAAATTTGTCTAATATTTGACATAATATCACTTTGGGTTGATTTCTCTTAGTCCAGGTTAGGGTGGTGAATTGGTCGTTGAGATGATGGTAGAGTCATGTGGACTAAAAGGACAATGTGTGTAGCACAAATGTTGAAGAAATATGCCCCACAATGGGCACCAAAAACTATTGGTGTGAAAATTTGTTAGGTGAATAAATCATTGTATTCACATTAAAAGCATAGGGAATGAAGCCCTTATCCTATTATAAGGCGGAGCTACCTTTATTGAAAACTAAAAATCTTACTAAAAAAGGAAATATTTACAAGAAAATTTTATAAATCATGGGGGTAGTAATTTTAACCTGAAATTATTTAAGTCATTTTTTGAAAGGAATATGTAGAGAGAGAAGGAAAGGAATGGATTTTTTTAGATGATATATTCCTCAAGTTGAACACTAAGACTCAATGAACATATTAGAGGGAAAATTAATATTAAAAGGGAAATCTATCTCATTCAATGGGTTTGAAAAGACATTCACATTCTTAGGAATATGAAACATACACCAGAAAACTACCTAGCCATAATAACATAGTTGAGCAACCCTTTGTATTTTCTAATAGAAAAAATAATATATCACTTCTATTCAAACTAAGATTCCACTTATATATTTTAAATATAAATCACAATTCCAAATGAAATCTATAACCTAATTTCTTGGTCTTAACAGTTTAAAGATGATAACAATAACAATGAGGATCAAATATATTGAATTAAGTAAAAAAGACATGATCTAAAGGAGTTACTAACATAAAGTTTAAAAATATCTTTGTATTGATCTTCTCGACGTAGAGTATCCAATTTCCCTTTATAAAGCTTTACACAAAATCCTTCTACTCAGAACCTTTATTATGAGGGCTTAACTTGTATTTATAGGACAAAATGGGTGGTTATGATGCAAAACCACCTATTTTACCTATTTAAAGAGTTTCAAAAACATAAATGATAAATTAGAACTTTAAAGGGTACAAAAGTGTTTTGAGAACTTGACACCACTTGAACAAATATTTGACATTTTTGAGCACTTGACACCACTTAAACAAATGTTCAGTGTTTTTACACTACTTGTAAAAATACATTATCAATTTGTACAACTTGAAAAAATAAGTTGGAAAAATTACAAAAGACAATTTGTAAATGTGACAAAATACATTCACAAGGGGAAAAATAATGCAATAATAAAAGTTAGGGGAAAAAGAAAATGAGAATAAAACATTGGAATGCTGAGAAAAACTTCAATCTCCTTGATAATTTGTTGACAAATCTTTCTCTTTTAGAAAATTATTGAATATTTGGAGAAATACCCTTATCAAATATTTATCTAGTCCATTCATATACTTGTAAGAAACATCCACTGAGTAGTCTAATTCTCTGATCTCCTGAAACTTATTTTGGAGTCTGTTCACCTTCAAGTTAAGATTATCAACATTGATTTGGTATTTGGACAACTCATGAAATTTCTCATGATTGAATGTAGATATGGGATTGACAATTCCTTAATTTTATTTTTGAATTCTTTGATCATAGTTTCAACTAAAACAAGACTTCCACCTTGATCCATGTCATTGACAAAAGGACATTTCAACCTTTTGACCTTAGTATCAATCTCCATCATCATGTCAATTCTAAGTGACTTTCAACTATTGAATTTTTGAAGGCATTCTTGAAATAATTGAATCTTGATTTTCATAGCCCAGAAGAATTTAATTCGATAAATAACTTCTTCATTATTGATGATTCATTTTTCAACGAGGTCAATAGATGGAAATTTTGAGAATTAAATTAACTTGGCGATGAACTCCTCCTAGTTCTATTTTTATTCTACGTATCCACTTTATATTGCCATTACTTATTCACATTATGATAAAACTTTAGAGAACATTGTTGCCACAATGATAATTGCTAAGGTTTCCTAATGAATGATCTTCTCAATTGAATATTGCACTACATTGCCCATTTGACCTACTTCTTTCACTTTCTCCAATGTCTCAACATGAAACTTGATGAAGTAATTTCTAGTTGAACTAGTTGGGTCAACCTCTTTATCACTAAATTCAACTATTTCACTTTTCATTTAACTCATCTTTCTTTGCTTTGTCCTTATCCATTTTCTCAAAAAAGGTGCTAATTGACAATTGTGCATCTCCCTTCCTTCCTTATCTAGTAGACTTTATAAAATGAACTATAAATACTTGATAATCTTCAACTTTGATTTATGATTTATCCTTTTGAATTGTAGGAATTTCCACTTATGTATATTTCTCTCATTTTTTGTCTATTACCATCCATGAGATTATTTTTACTTTCTTTGATCTTTTCAAAAAAAGGATTGGGATAGTCAAAGTACCAAATTCAAACTCCTTAGGTTTAATAACTTTTCTTATTTTCTTCACCACCCTAAATAACTAATCTTAAATTATTGTTCTCGAAGAATGAGGTGGTAAAAAATCTAGGACTTGTGAGGCTAGCATCGTTAAGGTGAATTTTCTATTGTGGCACCTTTAAAAGATGTTTCTACTTATTCATGTTTGCTGATTGTGTCAGTTGGAGTTTTTGGAGAGGATACAATGGGAAATTTAGGATTTGAGGGATAAGCCAAAGAAACATGAGTGATATATTATAGTGGGAAAATAGATGATATATGAAGCAACATGTGATTTTAAGCAAGAAATTGCTGGGTTGTATTCTATACAAGTTTTTGAGAATGTGGGAAACTATTAACAAGAATTTCTTGATGAATTGAATGATTAGGATACGAAGAGATATTTTAACCTAACATGTTTAACTTGAGCTTGAGAACCCTTCGTGGTAGAATGTCCTATTGAACAACTTCTAGTTCTTGCACTTATTCTATCACCAGGGGTTCTCCACTTGGACCTACTTCATCATTTTTCTCTGATTCATCAAGTTGTTGTTTTTATAAGCTAACATATTCATCCTCCCTAGGTGTAGGGAAATTAATATTTCTAACATCTACTCCTTTACTCCTCAACCACTTGAGAGTCCTTTCAAGTACTAAATTTATTCTACTTTTAAGATAAGTAGATTCTTTCTTATCCCACTAAAATATAGGTAGTGGCTTCATTGTGATGTTTTTTTTTCAAAGATAGGATCCAATGTGACCTCATCATCCACCAACTGCTTTGGTACTTTCATTATAGCAAATTTGACTATCTACTTCAAGGTAAACCATGAATAGACTTAGATTCTAATCATTTTATCATCATCATAATCCATGTAGTATCCTCAAAGTGTGAGATATATTGAAATTAAGGCCTAAGGTTATGTTTAATCAACCCTCTTATATCAAATGTAAATCTACTCTCAAAAGTCTTGATATTACAACAAGACATATATTGTTCCACTGATTTGGATTTTATGAATGATGGATAAGTATACTTTCCAATTAAAATCAAAAAGTTGACTCCATTCCTGTGTTGACCTGTCAAAAATTTGTGTGTTTTAATAATTTGTCTCACTAAATCCATCAATGACCACTTATCACTGACATATCGTGGAAGCATATAAGGAGTAATTTTGAAACCACTTATTCTCAAATAATCAAAATTCAAGAATTATATGAACCAAGTTATCCATTTGGCTATTTTTGTGGTCGTTGCGATTGATATCCTCATGTTGAAAACTCTATTTAAAAAAACTAAATGACAAAATGAGTGAAACAATAATTTACCCTTTTGAAATGTTTGGTGCTTTCTTTCAATGCCAGTTAGGGATAAAAGTCATATACTTTTATCTTCTTGAAATCACCCACTGTATGAAATCCATCAAAATATTTTTGATTAGTCACACCATAGACAAGATAGGAAGTCATATAAAAATTTAATGTGATGTTCACTTCTATTAGTTTTTTGTATATTATATCACTTATTAGTTGTCCCCAATTGAGATATTGCCTATCCTTGAGAATGATCCAAATGAACTTGTACATCCATGTCTAAAGTTTTTTTGTTGAGATCCCCATTATTTTGTGTAATAGTACTATTTTTTCATTTAAATTATTCTTGAAATTAGATATCATAATATTCTTTGGGAGTCATGGAAGAATGTTTTATTTTGGTCAAACACCCATTATTGACTTGCTTAGTACACGAGACATTAATATCATCCCAAAAACTTTGAGAATACTTAGGAGTTCAATTCACAAAATATTCTTGATCTGGAAGGTGCAACATATTATTTATGTGTTCTGGATTAAAAATTTCCACCAACTCACCCTGTGAATCTCTCACTTCCCTTGTCTCTGAATTATAGTGATCCACCACGATCAAGATCAATTTAGGGGACTGCACTGAAATTGAGAATGCTACAAATTGTGCCAATCCACTATAAAAAATGCTCTAACCAAATTAAGTTTTATGTACTGCATTCATTCTCTCCTAACATTCATCTAAGTGTGACCTAGATCAATATCTGTAATATTTGACACATTGGAGTCCAATGGTGAGATAGGTGTCACACCTTGAAACTGGTATTTCATGATTCCTTTGTATTTACTTGGAATTAATTTTTCCATTATAGAGAACAAAGACATTAAATTTTACAAAAAAACTAAAAATTAGGAGATATTTGCATAATCGCTATTTATTTAAAAAAATGAAATAACTTAAGTCCAAAATAAGTTATTTAAATTGTGCCAACAAGTTATATTCATAATTTTGCCTATGCAAATTACTCTAGTGCTTTTTGGATATCGCATATGAATTTTAAATAATAATTCAACCACTTTTATCAATTGTAACTCACCTTATTGAATCACTTCATAATGCTATCAAACATATTCTCATGGAAAATTTAAATGAGTCAATTTTTTTTTGAAAATTTATTTTCAATTTTAAAATTTTAAGCCCCTTTTCCAACTCAGGCCAAAACACCAAAAATTGATTACAATTATTATGGAAAAATTTCAAACCTTTCAAGCTCACCTAAAGATGTATGACCTTTTTGAGAATTAAGCAAAATTAAATGGAAATATAGTCTTTTGCCTTTTATAATTTTCAATCCTTCATTCACATGGGGCATAGGACTTTGTTTAAAAAAAAAAAAAAAAAAAAAAACCACAAACAATTATGCAATTTTATTTTTAAAAATTTCAAACCCTCCATATTCCTATGTGGTCATACAAATTTCTCATGCAAGTAAAAAAGAGAAAAAAATTAATAAGCTATCTATATGGGTGTATGGTGGCTGAATTCTTTTAGCATGCAAGAAATTGATCATAATTATATTTTTATTTTTAATTGACTTTTATTCTCCTTCCTTTGAGGCATATGGCCTGGTTGCATAAATGAAAGGAAAAATTTACATAAAAAACTATTCTTATCTTTATTTTTTTAATTTCCTACTCACTATATGGGTCATACAACTTTTTGTATGTAGATAAAAGCAAATAAAATTTGATCTTTTTATCAAAAACTTCTTCTGCTCACTTGGGCATCATATGATTGAGTGTTGGATGCTAAAAAAAATCAAAAATTGATTTTTAAAATTTATAACCATTTTATTCTTCCTTGCATAGGTTGCATGACTTATTAACATTACAAAAAGAAACCAAAAATTAAAAAACCATGAAATTCTACTTTGCACTCTTTGATTGAGGTCGTATGACATCATACAACCTAGTTATGGTAGATAAAAACAAAATTTGATCTTTTATCTATTTTGATCTTTTCACATATCTTTCTATATCTCTTAGGAATAGTACAATTTGATTTCTAATGTGAAAAACAATAAAATTTATTCTCTCTCTTTTTAATTCACATTTAGATTTCATATGGGTTGTACAGTTCCATTTAACATACAAAAACAAAAAAATAAATTGCTTGATTTTTTTTTTGTAAACAAATTCTCTTGACCTAGATGTCATACAATATTTATTGGCTGGGTAGAAGAAAATAAATTTGAGAACTTTCCTTTAATCTCTTTGGAGAAGTATGCCCTGGTATGGTTGACCAAAAGAATTAAAATTATTTTTTGTGATTTTTAATTCACCTTATTTCTCTTTCTTTGAGGTGCATGACTATTTCCCTGATAACCAAAACAAAACAAAATTTTGCATCTTATTTCACATTTACTTATAACTATATTAACTGTTGATTGCAATGATGTTTTACCCCTTCTTAAAATCAAGATAAAGAATGATTATAGTTTGGTGTTGAACAAAGGATGGCATAACAATTTGAAGCTTTTACATGCTTGAATAGTGCATAAAAACTTCAAAAAATTTAAAGGGGAATAAGTTTCACTTTTTCATGACTTAGGAATTAATGTGGAGGTTTTCATTTAAATGACTCGAGAAGTGTAAATCAAAATTGCACAACTAAGGGAAGTGTAATTTAAATTTGCATGACACAAAAAATGGGAAATGAAATTGCATGGCTAGGAAAGTAGAAAATAAATTTGCATGGCTGGGGGAAGTAGGGTATGAAATTATACAACAAAAAAAAGAAATATTTCATTTCATGGGACAAGAAAATATAAAATGAATTTTCAAATTGTAAAATTAAAACAATTAAAAATTATTTTAATGGGTTTATTATTGTTAATTTGTAATTGTACCAAATGCAAAATCAAAAAATTCAAGTTGCATGACTTGAAAACGTGTCAAGATACTTTTGAACCACTAGGGAAAAAGTGAAAAAACATTTGTATAACTTATAAAAAGTTCAATGAAATTTTATGAATTGTGGGGAAAGCCACTGACATTTGCATAGGGAAGCTTGAAAGCATTTTTTCATTGTTCTAGAGATATAATGTTATGGTCCATAATTCAATTTTTAATTAATATTAATCAATTAGTTAATATTAATCAATTATTTAATTTTTAAATTCTTCAAAATTTGAAAAATTTAAAGTTTGAACTTAAAAATTAGCCATTAAAAACACATTTTTTGCTAATTTTTGAAAACTATGACAACAATTCCAAATCATGAAATGCCTACTATGATACATATCTTACATGACTTGTAAAATAAAATTAAGGTTAATTCTCAAAGGCATCAAAATCCAAAATGTAGGTTCACTTCTATGTTAGTGTAGGTTTTTTTTCACTTTTAGTTTTACCTACACGGTTGTTAGTCAGCTTACTTAGAGTTGTTAAGTTTATTAGAGGAAATATACTTAATGTGTTTTTTAATTTTGAGTTGAGTTGTTACCTTTATGGTGACCTAATATCTCACTATATAATGTACCTCTTTTGTACCTTTTAACTAATAAATTAGTTAATGAAGATTTTGTTGCATTTGATACAACTTATGTTGTGACAATCTTGATCTCACTTAATACTAGTGTTTTCGTATAATCTATGATGTTCAGAGATCTTGGAGTAATCTAACATGGTATTAGAGCTCAAATTTGATGACCATTTTACCATTTTTGAAGATCCTTAGTGAGATATTTCTTACATGCATCTTACAGGGTTTCTTGATTTTTTGGTTGTCATAGTTTTGGTGGGATTTCATGAAAATCCATTAAAAATATTCAACTAGTATGTAAAATCACAAAAAAATAGTGCCACTAGATTTAGAAGGTGTAAAAACCTAGGATTGGCTATAACTATGACCTAGTTTTATGATAGTCAATTTCAACTGTTTTGGAGGTTTTTGGGCCTTTTTTGGTGTTTTTTCATAAATTTGTACATCTGGGATCTCCAAAGAGAAATAATTTTCTTAGTTTTTCTAGGTTTTTTGATATCCTTGGTGGGTCTTTGGAAAATTTTCCATAGGCATTCTAGATCTATAGTTTCTGGACTTGGTAAGCATTCAGCTCTTACTTACACCTATAGGGAGTTTATAGTGATATCATAATAAAAATCCTTGACATCAAGACTTTAGGATGCATTCATAGTCAAAACCCTTGATATCACTTAAATATACATGCATAGCCCATAAACCTAACATTAGGACTTTAGGATGCAAACATAGTCATAACTTACAACATTAGGACTTTACACTCCATGCATAGTTAAAACCCCCAAGACCTTAGAATACATGTGTAGTCTATAAACCCAAATTTTAGACTCCTAACTACTTGTGTAACCTAAAACCTAATTGTGTCATGAATTTTAACTTCTCCAATAATTCAAAACCCCTTTATGAGATCACTCGACAACCACAAAAATTATAGCAAAGGTCAAAAACTCTAACGATGGTCTAGAGGACATTAAATTTAACCTCGTGAAGTGTGATACTATTAATTTACAAGATGGGTGTAATTTTTTAATGATGTTAGCCCCACATCAATCAAAAGTGGGAGGGGGGAGCACCTAAAATAAGCCCCACCCCCTAGTCATATGTTATGGTTTTATGAGGAGAGCACCCACCTTAGCCCCTAGTCATATAGAAATTAATCCTTTAGTCACTTCCAATCTAAAAGTGCTTAAACTTTTTAGCAAAGGAGTTTATGTTTTTTTTGAAGAAATTGATTCAAATTTTTTTTGGTAAGCTAATTAAATATTTTCAACCACTATTTTTTGCCTAATTTTTCATGTGGGGTAAGATTTTCAAATAGCCAAAAATTTTGATTGGTAACTCAAATTTTAGTGTCATATTCTTCAAAAGTGCTTATTTTTTGGTAGCATATGTACTGGTTACATTTTGGGCCCTCTACAACTACCTATTTTTTTCACATATTGTTTCTCTTGGATGCATTATTGACTAAGTATATCCCTCTAGTTATTTAATACTTATGTATAGATTGCTCAAAACTTATTTTCAACTGTGTCTGATGTATATACAAGCATTCTTGTATTTATTAATTTCAGGGGGGGGTGTCATTGCTAATAGTTTTGAGAGGATATTTTATGGTGTTGTGTATTCTTCAGTTGCTATTTTTCATTCACAATTTTTACATTGTCTTGATTCCTGTAGTTACTACTCATTTGGATGCATTCTTGGTTGTTCCCAATGTCCTCTTCATGAGAATGCATTGTTATTGTAACTAGGGGTCATTGCAGTTATTTTTTGTAGTTGTACACTTATTTTATGTCTTCTCTTAGTCATGATGACTTTGATTGAGAGATACTCATAGGATAAAGTTGATTTTACACAAATGGTTCTTCTTGGAAAGACTAACTATGCTTCTTGGCATGTGTATATGGAACACTTACTCATGATAAAGAATCATTACTCCATTCTTCTATGGATAGATTATTAACCTTACTGACTCAAGTCAGTACAATAAGTTGGATGATACTTGTGACAACATTTTTGGCACCTTACTATTACATGTTTTCATGAATCTTCTTTGCCATATGGAACATACAACATGTCCCTACACTGTTTGGAACATCATGTAGTCTATTTTCTGATATCTTGCTAAGATCTATATCAATCCTCCTCTTCCTATCATCTCTTTTGAAATTTTTGTACTCTCTCCTCCTACTGCTATTTACTATGATGACATATCCATGGTGGAAAATAATTTTTATTATGTTAAGCCACCACTATAGGATGATATTATGCCTGACCTTAGTTATCTCATTATAGATTTTACATCCATTATGTGCATGACATTATTCTTTCAAAACCTTCATAGTTTGGTACTTTAGAGGACTCTAATATTTCTAGTGAGAGTACACCTTTTGAGAGTTTCAACAACTTACATGTTCCTATGGATATTCAATCTATCGATCCATGTGATTAATAAGAAGTCTCTTATTCAACTTTGATGGTTGTTGAGCCATGCTCTCCACTTCACATGAACATTCCCCTAGTGAATGCTCCATGGCATTCTTCTTCATCGAACTCACTTGTACTTGATGACACTTTTGAGCCTAAATACATCTCTAATATTGATAATATTTGTTCTATCATAGATGACTACAATAGTGATAGGGACACACATCCACCATCTACTTGTCACCTTCCAAATATTGAGGAGTTATTACCTGATCAACCTACCCTTAGTATGTTTCAGATATTAAAAAGAATAGGTATACTGATCTATGCCTTATTAGACATTAGCCTATCTATTCCATAGGTACAAGGAATTTTACAGTCCATTTTAACCTCTAATTCCTTTGTACCATCATTACATAATTCAATTATCCCTCTTACCATTCATGAGGAGCACAATTCCATTATTGGAGTTCCATCAGACACTTGGTGGATCCATTCACTATTCCATGGTGATCCAATCTTCATTCCACCCACTTATGATAGGTTCACTTCAATGGCATTACATTCAGTTCTTTTTCATGATCTTGCCAAACCTATGCCATAATTTTGTTTCAGACCATACTCAAAGTTCTTGATATTATTGCCTCCTTCATATTTCATTGTGTAATGGGTAGAATTTTAGTATACCATTCATGTTATTCCTTTGACAAATGGAATAAATATTGTTTGATGTTAATAGACCTTCTTCCATCTTAATACAAAGGATCTTGTCAATGATATTCATCATTTTTCATGATCTATTGTATGCAAATTCAACATATTCTATGGGGACCTTTTATTTCTCCTCTCTATGTGCTCTATTACTCTCACTTGTGGATGCATTTTTGGTTGTATGGAATGTCCTTAGATCATGTAATACTTCTCACTTTGCTCTCTTTTGGAGATGAGCTATCTTATGGGGTTTCTCCTTTTCTTCATTTTATGAGAGTTACATTGTGCTTGGGTACCTCATCAGGTTTCATTTTCGGGACACAATTATTTTACCCACCTAAGCTTTGTTTTAATGGGGGTGTTTTTAGGATTTTCCTACTTTTAGTTTTGCCTACATTGTTGATAGTCAGCTTGCTTAGGGTTATTAAGGTCATTATGATAAATACACTTAATTTGTTTTCTAATTGTGAATTGAGTTGTTACCTTTATGGTGACCTAATAGCTCACTATATAATGTACATCCTTTATACTTTTTGACTAATGAATCAGTTAATGAATATTTTGATGCAAATTATGTTGTGGAAATCTTGATCTCACTTAACACTAGGGTTTTTTTGTAATCTATGACGTTCAAAGGTCTTGGAGTAATTTGATATTTGAATAATATTATTCTGAACCTATTGGTTTATGATGCATACACATTTCAAATTTGTTTTTTTGATCCAAAGTTTGAATTGTTCAATGTAAAGAGAGACCATTCTCATCACATTAGTGCTTTCTATACTTCTTGTTTAAATTTTTCTCATGATCATCAATTATTAACTAGGCTATTTCCAAGGATCTGAAGGATTTCACACCTGATTGGTTTTGTAATTTAACATGTGTATTTATACATTATATTATAATATTAGTTGATGATTTTTTTTCTTAATTTGATAGGACAAAAAACCAGGGTTTTAAAAGACCTAGAGCCTTGTACAATGGGTAAAAGTATAAAGCATTTAATCTCACATACAATGCCTTATTACAATATTTTTTGATGAATTATTAACTCATTTTTTAAATCAATATTTGTATGAAGGATAAATCTACACTATTAGATCAAATCAAACAAGGAAAAAATGATATAATTACTATGTTATTATATTCAATATTATGATTACTAAGATGAATCCACAACTAGACCATATTTTGAACTTCAAAATATTTTTTCTCATCACTTTCTTTCGATAATCAAGGAGTAAGTGGTCTTCAAAACATACCATTATTTCAATTACTTCATAACATAATTTAAATTTTTTGTTGGTGTGTTTCATATTCACACTTGATGTGAAGTCCACCTTAGGTATATGTGATACCAAGGTGTGATGTATTATGTATACAACATCATTAATATGCACATTCAAGTAGTGGTTATCCTTACACATTTGATACGGGTGAGTTGTAACATGGGGAATGATCATGTCTCACCTTTCACTCAACCAATAATAATCTTTCACTTTCCTCTTATATTTATTATATAAGGACCCTTTATTTCCTTGAGGAAAGTAAGATTGAATTTTAAAGCCATCTCTAGAGCTAGTAGAGATCTATTTATCTAGAGTTCTATTATGGTGCAAATATTATTGATTATACAAACATGTACATTGTATATTCCATTAATGTAATATAGTCTTTGTTATTGGTGAATTTCATTCTATAATTTTAGCTTTATTGTGTGGATGGATGTTCATTGAAAAGTTTTCCTTGGCCCTCCTCTATTGCTATATGGCCTAAGAGCTATGTTGTTGAATTCCTATATGGTACCAATGCTAGAAATGAAATCTTCATCTCTTAATTGTCTTAGATCTAGTTTTTAATTAAGAGTTATTTTCATCATTGACTATAGATCTCAATGGAGAAGATATTTTATGAAGATATTTCTACTTTTTTTTAGTTTTTGAGTGTTTTAGGTGGATGCAAAATTCTCTTTGCAGGCATTTTGATTTATATATATCTCTACATAGTCATTAATCCCAACATTCCCATGTTTTTTTATCAAGGCCATAATCAATTTTTGAGCCAATCCATGTTGTGGGTTTTCAAAATTACACACTGAGTATTTTTTATTTGAGCCAAAATTGCTATTTTAAGGTTATTTTGGGGTTTTTTTTTATAAATTTTGGAAAAATTATATTTATTTTATATTTGATCCAATATTTTTATTGAATTCTAATAAATAAAATATAAATTAAAAATAATAACATTTTTTCTAGAAAATCTAACTTTATTTTATGTGATTTTTTGAAAATTTAGATCTATATGACAAGCAAGGAGAAACATAGAAGACAATGATTTACCTTTTTTTGCAAAAACATGGGATGAAAAAGGTCTTAATAGATTAATAATTCTAGTAGCTTTACGAAAAGTCTTATTTTATGAGATTTAGACTTACGGTGTTCATGTGATGTGCATTTGAAATTATTGTTATGTGCAATGAAGTACCAAAGATATCACATTAACTGCCTACTTACTGACTACCACACAAAATGTAACATATGAGAAATATGCTTAACATAAAGTGGTTAACCATTAGTGGTTTACTGAAGTAATATCCTAGGTCTGCCATTTAACTACCCATTGGGTTAATTTAGCCCCAAGGGCAAAACCTACCCATTGGGCCTAGTTTTTATGGCCGGTACTTTTGTGGCTAAAATTTTGATTCGTAAATCCTAGAGAGGCAATTTTTTTTCACTTTGGATTTTTTTAGAACTACACATTGATGAATTTATTTTTGCATTTTGATAAACCAAATTTTCATAATTTTTTGTTTATTTCCTGATTTTTTAACAAGACCATGTATTTATGAACTTCTAGAGGCCATAACTTTTGACTGGTAGCTTAGGTTTACATGATGTTTTTTTAAAGTGCATATTTTTTCATGTTATTCATAGTTGTTAAATAAAATTATTTATTTTCTCACACACGCACGCACGGGCACAAACACACACAAAACAAAATAGTGGCCTATTTTGTAAACTATGAATCATACTGCTTATCATTGAGTATAAGTGACATCTCATTTTCAAAGGGAATCACTCTTCAGTTATTTATATAGATTTTGGTTGGGTTTTTAAGATGTATTTTTAACAAAATTGATTCATAAAGTCTCACCAGGGGTTTTTTTTTTTTTACCTTCATGTGTGTGTGCCTTATTTTTCACACCATTTTAAAAATTTAGTTGCTAAGTACCTTCATGTGGAATAATGGGCAGTCTAACTTAAGGATTTTAAAGTGTTTTTTATGCACACCTACCACATTGAAACTTTTGAACATATCTTAATAGTTTATTTGTCTTCAATTTCAAGTCATCATTATGAGGAGGTGTTGTGTACTACTAATGTTTTTTTGGTTATTCAAATATGTTTTACCTTGTGATTGTTCCAATTAGATTCAAAGGTTAGTTATTTTTTATGTCAAATCATTTCTAAGCCAAACCTTTCAAGGTTTTCAAAATAATTATGTATTTGTTTTTATGACAAATTTGTAATTTAGCCAACCTAAGGTTTTAAAACATTTAAAATAGCTTATGATCCAACTGCATTTGGTTTTAACCATGTATTTTGATTATTTAGAACATGTATCAACAGTCACCCTGGTCACATAGCCAAATTCATGTGAGATACTTCTATTTCATTCTTAATTTTGTTTGAGGATTCATCATATTTAATAGTCATAAACATAAACAACTTCATTATTATTTTTCTCTATCATTGTACATGGGTGCCTCATCAGGCCTAGTTGTCAAGACCCATACCTATGATCATAAGAAGTATTATCTTTTACAACATCACCTAAGTTGATATTCAGGGGAGGGTTGGTGTGTGTCATATTCACACATGATGTGAATTCCAATTTAAGTAGAGACGTTACCAAGGTGTGAATTATTATGTGCACAACATTATTAATATGCATATTTTGGTGGTGGTTATCCTCACATGTAAGATAATGGTGAGTTATAACTTAGGGAATGAGAATATCCCTCCTTTCACTCAACCAATACTAAAATCTCTCTCATGTCTTATTTTTTTCTTTATAAGGACCCTTTATATCCTTAAAAAAAGTAAGATTGGAGCTTAGAGTCATCTTCAGAGCTGGTGGAGATGTAGTCTTTTAGAGAGTTCTATTATAGTGCTATAGTGAAACTATTATTAGTTTTACACATATGTACATTGTATATTCCATTAGTGTAATATAATGTATGTTATTGGTGAATCTCTTTATATTGTATAAGCATTGTTGTGTGGATGGATATTTATTGCAAAGTTTTCTTTGGACCTCAATTTCTATCTGGCCTAAGAGCTATTTTTTTTAATTCATATAATTTTGAGCTATGTTATTAAGTATAGGGTTTCTATGGGAGCCATGTTTCCAATTAATAAAAATTCCAAATATAGAAGTAATGAGAATGGATTTCAACCTAAGAGTGATGCTTAAAATGTGGTCAGTGTTAAAGAACCATCTTACATGCTCATATTATTTCAACAAACAGAGTGTAGTAAATTTACAAGGCTAAGTGAGAGTCTTAAAAAGGTGTTAAAAATATTACTTAAATGTACAATGATTAATTTTCTTCCCTTTAGAGATTTTAAACATTTAATTATATATATATTTGCTTGTGTATATGGCCTATATATATATATTAATTCTTTCCACTCAATTTTATTCAATGTTAGGTCATCCACTCAGGTTCACAATCTTGTTTCAAATTACATTTTTTTTAATAGTCACTTCTTTTACATGCTTGAATACAATTTTAGTTTATTTTATTGAATCATGCTTCACCTTGTTTTGCCTTTTGAAATTTCCATTTAATCTTTTAATTTTTAATTTTTGATGTTTTCTTCCTTCAATTATGACATTTTCCATCTAGTTTTCTATTATTCTTAGGTTGATTATAATTGTGTTTTTATTTTTCCTTCCCCCTTTATTTTTATTTATTTATCCTATCCTAAAAGTCCATGTTAAATTCTAGATGATTATGTCACATTTATTTTGGAAACAAGCCTTGGTCATTACCAAAATAGAGCCACTTGATTTTCATTTTTTATTTACACTATTCTGATCTATACTAAATTTATGGATTTTTTTTGAAACTATTTTTATACCTATTTTTAGTCACTTTTAGCCTTTAATGGTGCACATGTAAGTTATAATTCAAGTGTTTATTTAATAACTCTCTTTGTTTATTCCAAACATTTTAATTCTCTAGTTATCTTGCACATTTTAGATCTATTGTTACTATATCCTTTTGTATTTGATTTAAATTTGGATTGTGCAACATCCCTTGATGATTAGTGTAGTGTCAGTTGACCATTTTACATTTTTCATGAAAATAATTACACACACACACACACACACACACACATTTCAGTAAATGTTCATGATGATTACACTTCTATATTGCTTTACTTCTTGATATTGGAAGTATCAATGGTTTGGCATTTTAGGATTAATGATTGCTTAAATTTTCTTCATAAAATACTTTAACATGTATCCATTTTAGTTTAATTATCCCTTCTAGATTACTTTAAAATCTTTTTTATATATTAGCATTTTTGCCTCACAATACCTATACATTTTTTGAGTTTTGGCATTTTGCTCATGGTTAACAACATTTGAATGTTTAATGCTTGATTTATCACCTAGTTTTCATCGGCATCTGACAACTAAAAATGTTTCAATGTTTGTTTGTCATTTTATTAAAGGGTTTGAGTTTACAAAAAAATTACAATACCATCTTATATTGAATTTAATATTGTGTTATCTCCCATAATTCATGATTCGTGGTTGTTGCAATGAGTAACACATTATAAATATTAAATCAATATAAACCTAGAATTTTTCACACACCAACTTAAGATTTAATGATTTAACAATAGAAATAAGAGAGAAGAATCATATATCATTCAATTTTATAAATCTCCAATGACCAATTGTTTATTTTTGTCGTGCACTATACATCAAATCTAAACCGCATTGTCTTCTTCACACATAAAATGAAATGGTGAAATATACAATGAATTTCCCAACCCATCATTTTTGAAAAATAGTATTTGTTCACTTATTACTCCTTTTTGAAATCAATGTTTATGTGTAGGATTTTTTTTATTTACTTTGAAGTAAATTTTTCATTGTACAAGCCACACAAAAAATATTGATGACTTGTATTACATGTCAACAATATACATGTAAAAAAATTGTAAAATATAGAATGCATTGAATATATTTCCATTGCTTCTATGAGATATTATTGGGTTTTAGGCATACCTTAGATTCTAACCTCTTTCCATTTTAACCAATGCCTTTAATTAAATGACTCGGCAGTTGGGAATTTATGTGGTGAATTTTTTGGAGTAAAAGTTTAGAAACCAATATATTTAATTAAATGACCTGGGGTGCACCATTTGTAACATTTATTCCATTTTATGGTGACAATACAAAAAAATAACTTTAAATAAAAACAAATAAAACAAGGGCTACATAGTAGCTAGTCCTTCCATTTGAATTGCTTTTATATTGATATATTATTTATGCATATGTTTGTATGTAAATTTACAATGCAAGATTCCTTAATTTAATTATAAATAGTTCTTTTGGAAAGGGTGATATGTTTACATTGTAAATTATTTAAATTATTTTTTACATGTTAATTTGCAATGCAAGGACATTGCAACAATTAAAAATAGGTTAAAAATAAAAATTACATAGTCACCGTGCCTGTATTTAGATCTTCCACTTAACAACTATCCAAGATAAATGGAGTTTGACTAAGTATAATATAAATTTTTGCTATATGTTATTTATTAATAAATATTGTTGACAAAAAAATGGTGGAAGGCTTTTAGCTTAAGAAAAATTCTAAGTTAGCTACAAAGATATTAAATTAATTATATTTTGAAAAAAATAATTAATTTACTATAAAATAATTTTATAAAATTTAATTATTTTAGAATTAAATTAAATAAAAAATAAATTAAAATGAATTAAATTTATTCAAATGCAACTTAAAAAACAAAATATTCTAAAATCAAAATATGTGGGACTTAGCACTCGTCCATGCAATCTTAATACTAAATTGAAGACCATGGATTGAATAATGATGATTCAAATGGTTTTAGCACACATTGTCTTCATACATTGGGTTTATTGGCACATATGTTTGTTTTAAATTTATTTTTAAGCTTCAATATAATCAAAGTTTTCAATCCACAAATCAAAGTGCTTAATAACAAGGATTGTCATGTGGTAAGTAGGGTTGCACAATCATTGAAATGCCTTTACTTGGTGACAAGGATTCATTTATTTCTTAGTAAAGATAATCTAAAATGTTAAAGCTAGGGTCAGAATCACATGTTAAACTATGTCCACCATGTGGCAAGCTTGGCATTTATGTGGGTTTCAATGTCCAAACATGACATCAAAAAGTATGAGAGTTTGTAGTGAGCCTGTAGAATAAAATACATATAATTTTTATTGAATAAACTTGAGAATATTAAATGAGTTTTTACACTATTTTTAGGCACTCTTAAATATTTATACATATAATTTTTAAGATTAATATTAGCAGTGAATAACATCATAACATTAAATTTAGAATAGATTTGTGAATTTAATAGTAATTTACTTCTAATAATTTTATGTTTTAAAGATCAGTAGATGGAAACAAGATATTAATGATTCATAGAAAATGTGTTTTGGAATATTTTAATTTATGTCAAAGGAATTTGTAACGGATATGAATAGAAATGTCAAATGGAATTGTTGCCAGAAGTGAACAGAATTCTTGTTGGAAGTGAACAAAATTGTTACTAGAAGTGAATGGAATTGTTACCTAAAGTGAAAAAAATTGTTTCTATAATTGAATGAAAGTGTTGATAGAAGTGAATGGAAATGTTGATGAAAATGTTAACAGAATTATTAACAAAAATGTCAACCTTGGCCAACCTATTAGGAGGAGTTGTGATCATTCGATTGGACCTTTTCACTTGAAGAGTCATGACCTTAATATATGGATTTCAATGGATTATAAATAAGTGCATAAATGAGTGGAAAATTTTTAAGTTTGAAAGAGGAAAAAATAAAATAAGATCTGATTTTTATGAGAATATTGAAAAGAAAAATCTAGCAAGTATAAGGTAGAGCATAGTAGCAAAAACACTCAAGTATAGATAAAATCAAAAGGAGATAAAGCAATGTTCTATCATTCATTGTGTTGAAAATAAATCAAAGATAAAAGAGTGATTTTTGTGAGAAGGTTAGTGCCTAAAAAAATATTTTTGGGGTTGGTGCTCCAGTAGGTTGGTGCCTATGAATATTTATATTGAGAAAGATTTCTCTGTGGTTCTCTCTTGAAAGGGTTTCCACGTATCTCTAGTGTCACTTTGAATTGTGTTATCTTGTGTTATGAATTAATTTATTTCAATATATTAATTGGAATAAGTGATTAAGGTTTAGAAAATAAAATAATATCTATTATCGATTCACCTCCCTCTCAGTAATAGCTTGTGCTTAATAATTGGTATCAGAGTGGGTTAATTTAGATATAGCTTAGTCATTAGAAGGTAGATTGTAAAAGAACACATGGTTGGATCAAAAGTTTAGAATGGATTTTCCACTAATAATGCACCATTATTTGATGACATAAATTATGGCTTCTAGAGCATAAGAATGAAGACATATATAATGGCTCTTTGGATTTGATATTTGGCTAGCAATAGTAATCAGGTATCAAATGCCACAAATGCCACCAATAGATGCCTCTGGAAAGAAGGCTAGCAAGAATAATGCTAAAGCAATGAATGCCATCCTATGTGGCCTTTTAGAATATGAATTTGTAAAAGTCATGCATTGTGATTGTGAAAAAGAGATATGGGAAAAACTTAAGACTATCTATGAGGGTGATAACAAGGTAAGACAAGAAAAAATACAAATTCAAAGGAGATGATTTGAGAGTTTAAAGATGAAGGAAGAAGAAAAAATTGTAGGATACTTGCTATGAGTTGATGAAATAATCAATGTTATTTGAGAACTTGGAGAAAACCATGGAAGAGTCTACAATCATACAAAAGGTGTTGAGGTCATAACCATTGAGGTTTGATGTGAAAGTTTTTGTGGTTGAAGAAATTAAATATCTAGATAAATTAAAGATGGATGAGCTACACAAAATCCTCACAACATACGAAATGAGGATTGAGTCCGAAAGACCATTAAAAAGAGAAGTAGCATTCAAAGCATCAAAGAAGGATATATCAAGGAACATGAGCTAGGTGATAACTCAAGTAGAGAAGAAGATGAAAAGGAGGCTCTATTCATTCAAAATTTGAAGAAAGGTTTGAGTAAATATAAAGGTAAGTTACCATTCAAATGTTTTAATTGTGGTAAGATTGGTCATTTTTTAGCTAAGTGCCTAGATAAATACAATAGTGATGAAGAGAAGATCAAACCAAAATTCAAGAAGGGATTCAAACAAAATAAAAAAAAGAAGAGATTTGAAAAACAATAGAAAATCTTATACTCTAGGAGGAACTATAACTCATCCAAGGAAAGCATAGCTAGTGATTATGACAATGGCAATGAGGAAACATTATTCATGACCATAGAAGATAATTCTTCCACAAGAAGAAAAAAATTGGAGGAAGAAGAAGATGAAGGTGAGGTAAATATCGAAGAAGAGCTTATCTATGCTTTAGGAGAGATAAAAGATCTTAAGAAAAAGAACATGAAACAAAAGCTTCTGATTCAAAAATATGAAGAAGAGAATCAAGACTTAGAAGCCAAAATATCACAAGGTCTTGAAGAATTAAATAAGATACTTGCTCATCTAAAATTCCAAATCGAAGTGACAAAGAAAACTAAAGAAGATCTAATAGATCATCTAAAGAAAAAAGGAGAAGACTATGAAAGCACCCAAGTTTTGAGTAAAATTATCAAAAGTCAAAGATCACCATCTAACAAGTCAAGCATTGGGTATAAAAAATAAAAAGAGAAAGCTAAGAGCTATGATAAAAATATTAAGGAACCTATGAAAAAGGAGACCAAGAAGGATGAAGGCTAGAATACAAAAACCATCTCTATAAACAAAGAAAGCAAAGGAGAAAAAAACTTTAGGAGACCACTTGCTCCAAAATCTGACAATAAAGCCAGGTTTGGTTATTATTTTGATAGATATTGTTATTATTACAATAATTTTTGTCACACGAAATTATATTGTAAAAAGAGAGTCAAGGATATTGAAGTCTGGAGTAGAAACAAAGGAACCTATGGAGCTTTGAATAGAAGCTAAAACTCATTTTCTCCCCTATCAAACTTTGATGAAGAAGTAATAGTATATTGCAAGTGAAAAAACTATGGACATATAAAATGCTACTGTAGAAGTGTTTTCAAATTTATAAGATAAGATCATAATTTTAAGGCTTTAGTAATAAAGAAAAGGGAACCAAAAAAGACCAAGAAGAAGAAGTAAGAAGAATTCATGATTGTTCAAACAACATTCCATGCTAGATAAGAGGGACAATAATGCTTCATTGAAATTGGATGTTTGAGACACATGAATGGAGAGAAAATCAAGTTCATTTCATTAAAAAAGGTTAATGAAGGCATGGTGAGGTTTGAAGACAATGTTATAACTAGAATAATAGGAAAAGGTATGTTTAGTCTCGATAATGGAAGAACCAAAACAAAGAATGTGTTATATGTGGAAGGGTTAAAGCATAATATTCTAAGTGTGAGCCAAATGTCTGATCAAGAACACACACTCAAGTTCTTTTTTGAAGATTAAGAGATAAGAAAAAGAGACACATGAGAGCTAATTGCAGATGCTCATAGGATAAAAAATAATCTATACATGCTTACATAAGTCAAAGGAGAGAAGTGTTATCTGAGTCAAGTTGAATAAATTTAGCTATGACACAAAAGAATGGGCCATATAAATTTTAATAACCTTGTGAATATTAGTAAGAAAAAAGTTGTAAAGGACATTCCAAAGATAACAAAGCTATTAAACACTCTTTGTAAGCAATGCCACCATGGGAAGCATACCAGAGCAAGATTTAAAATCAAGGAATATTCCACCATGAATAAATTTGAGTTCACTCATAAAAATTTGTGTGGACCCACTAGAATGCAAAGTATATAAGGTGAGAGGTATTTTATGCTACTAATTGATGATTACACTAGAATAACATGGGTTTCATTTTTGAAAGAAATGTCTAAGGCCTTTAGAAAATTCAAAGCATTAATTGAAAATGAAATCAATTTAAGGATAAAATGCTTAAGGTTAGATAGAGGAGGTGAGTTCATATCAAATAAATTCATTGAGTATTGTGAAGACCATGGGATAAAAATATAGTACTCAGTTGCAAGAATGACATAACAAAATGGGGTAGTAGAAAAAAATAACATGACTATCCAAGAAATGACTAGGACAATATTTAATGAATCCAAGTTATCAAATAAATATTGGAGAGAATAAATCCACACAATTGTATATATCCTAAATAGAGGGCAAATCAGAGTCAACAATGATAAGACCCCATATGAGTTATGGATGGGAAAACCAACTTTTGTCAAATATTTCAAAGTATTTTGAAGTAAGTAATTTATTAAGAGGACATAATATGATTTGGGGAAATTTGACTCAAGAGCCGATGAAGGAATTTTTCTAGGATATTCCACCAAAAGCAAGGCTTAAAAATGCTACAACAAGAGAATGCAAACTATTGTAAAAAGTGCTAGAGTTAGAGTAGATGAAACTGTAACTTAGAAGGCAAGTGATCCATTAGACAAACCAGCTATCATTAAAGAAGAATATGTTGAAGTAGAGAAGATGGATGAAAATGAATGACAATACACCAAGGTACCATCTCATTTCATTCAAAAGAACCATACCGAAAGCCAAATCACTGGTAATATAGATGCTGGAGTATAGACCAGAAGAAGAATTTTAAGAAATTTTGAACAAGTAAATTTTTATTTGTTATCTAAAATACAGCCAAAGATTTTTTTATAAGTGACCCATGATGAACATTAGGTAAAAGCAATGGAGGAAGAGCTAAACCAAATTGAGAAGAATGAGACATGGGAGTTGGTATCCAGACTGAAGGATCAAAATGTGATCAGTACCAAATTGGTATATAAGAATAAACTAAATGAGGATGGTCAAGTGATGTAAAACAAATCTCATTTGGCATGCAAAGGATATGCTCAAATCAAAGGTATTGACTTTGAATAAACATTTGATCCCATGGCAAGATTAGAGGCAATCATAATGTTTCTTGCCTATGCTATTTTCAAGAACTTTAAGGTATATCAATGGATGTAAAATATGCTTTTTTAAATTGTAAATTAGAAGAAGAAGTATATATTGATTAGCCTAAAGGATTTCTCATTTCAGATGATAGTATATATGTTTACAAATTGAAGAAAGCCTTGTATGGCTTGAAGCAAGCCCCCAAAGATTGGTATGTGAGACTTGAAAAATATTTGAAAGATCAAGGTTTTAAAAGAAGTTTTTTTGAAAATAACTTATATATCAAAACTATAGGTGAGCATGAGTTGATATTTGTTGTTTATGTTGATGACATACTATTCGGAGGAGATAGTGAGAAGCTGATGAAAGGATTCGCTAAAGATATGCAAAAGGAGTTTGAGATGTCCATGCTTGGATAGTTATCTTTATTTCTTGGATTATAAATCTCTCAATCCAATAAAGGAATCTTTATTTATCAAACCAAATATGCCAAGGAAATCTTGAATAAGTTTGGTTTTGAGGACTGTGTACTTGTTAGCACATCAATGACTACTAGAAACAAGATAAGGATGAGGAATCACCAGGTGTAGATCAACCTCTCTATAGATAAATGATTGGTAGTCTTCTATATCAAATGGATTCTAGGCTAGATATCATGCAAGTAGTAGGCATGGTGGCATGATATCAAGCATCCCCCAAGGAAAATCATGTACAAGTTGTGAAGAGGATATTTAGATATATAAAGGGGACCTTGGACTATGGATTATGGTATCCTACAAGGAGAGATTTCAATTTAGTGGTATTTAGGGACTCATATTGGGTAGGTTTCCTAGATGACAGGAAGAGTACAAGTGGAGGTGCATTTTTCCTTGGTGATATCTTAGTATCTTAGCTAAGTAAGAAACAGAATTCAGTTTCACTATCTATAACAAAGGTAGAGTATATAACAACAGTTCTATGTTGCACTCAAGTGATTTTAATGAAGCAAACTCTGGAAGATATCAAGGTGAAATATGATCAACCTATCTCCATATATTATGACAACACTAGTACCATCAATATTTCAAAAAATCTAGTGATGCACTCCATAATGAAACATATTCCAATCAGATACCATTTCTTGAGAGAGAAAGTTGTAGATCAACAAGTCAAGTTGGCATTCATTAATACAATAGAGAAAACAGTAAATATTTTCATGAAGGCACTTTAGAAGGACACATTTGAGTACCTAAGTGAGAATTTGGGAGTAATTTATTTTGCTTCTTGTCACTGAAGGGAAGCATCAACTGAGGGGTAGCTAAGTACTAACTCTTGGATAAACCATTTGCCATTGATGTCAAAGGGGGAGAAGTACAGAAAGAAGATGCCACATAAAGGAGGAGATACAATAAATAAGGATTCAAATAGAAGAGAAAGTGCAGCAAGGGGGAGTAGTTTTAGTATGTGTTGGCCTCAATGACAAAGGGGGAGATTGTTGGAATATTTTCATTCATGCCAAAGGAATTGTAACAAATATGAATGAAAATTTCAAATGGAATTGTTACCATAAGTGAAGGGAATTGTTGCTAAAAGCGAATGGAATTATTACCAAAAGTGAATGGAATTATTGCCAGAAGTGAAAAAAATTATTTTTGGAAGTGAACAGAAATGTTGATGGAAGTAAACAAAAATTTTGACAAAAATGTTAATAGAATTATCGATAGAAAGTCAACCTTGGCCAACCTATTGGGAGGAGTTTTTTGAATGGACCTTTTCACTTGAAGAGTCACAACCTTTATTTGTGTCTTTCTATGGATTATAAATAAGTGCATAAATGAATGACAAATTTGTAAGTTCAAAGAGGAAGAAATAAAATAAGAGAAGAAATATTTGAGAGCATATTTTTTTGAGAATATTGAAAATAAAAATCTAGCAAGTATAAGGTAGAGCATAGAAGTGAAAACACTCAGGTATAGGTCAAATTGAAAGGAGATAAAGCAGTGTTCTATCATCTGTTGTGTTGACAACAAATCATAGATAGAAGAGTTATTTTTGTGAGAAGGTTGGTGCCTACAAAATTGTTTTTGGGGTTGGTGCTCCAGTAGGTTGGTGCCTATGAATATTTATATTGAGAAATATTTTTTTGTGGTTTTCTCCTGAAAGGGTTTCCACGTATATCTGGTGTCACTTTGCATTGTGTTATCTTGTGTTGTGAATTAATTGCTTTGAATATCTTAATTGGAATAAGTGATTAAGGTTTAGAAAATAAAAGAATATATATTATTGATTCACCCTCTCTCATTAATAGCCTGTGCTTAACATTGTGAACTTGAAAAATGTCATTTTTTTCATGTTATTAACATCAAAAGGTAAAATGCAACCATCGCAACTTGCATCGACTATGAGGCTTTATCAGGTTAATTGGGTTATCCATTCAATTAGGAAAATTTATCTCAAAATATATTACCTAATGACATTATAAGTTAAAAAACCCACAAATTTGACAAATAAAAAATAAAAAAAAAACTTTATATAATGATTTGATCAGATTGTTATAGTTCCACAATTAGTATAAATAATTTCAAATTGAACAAATAACCTAATCTAACCAAATAAAATCAAGTATATGAACACACAATAAATTTTTCAATCAAATATTATTCTAAATATTTAAAATTTGTATTGATAAATTAAACTATAAAATATTGATGCTAATTATGGATCAATTTCCTTGAGAGATAAGCCTCCATATAGATTATATAGTTTATTTTATTTTATTTTCTTATAAATTATGAATCACAAACTTTATCATTGTTTCTATTATTTATTATATGAATTGACTCATTGTAATTAATTTGGAAAGTGCAAATTATGATAACTTTGGCTATCCTTACATGCTATTTTTTAGTTAAAATGGATGACTAACAATGTGAAACCAGTGATATTGTTAAAAGTTTGAAGCCATGTATAGAGATGGGCATGATTATTTGCTATGACATGCTGCATATATTGAAACACAAATTGATAATGGTTTAAATACTAAGAATAGGAATCTACATTAAAAATAGACAAAACTAATAATTATAACCATTTAGCATATACACATATATGGATAAAAAACTCTTAAGAATAAATAATCTACTAAAATAAAAATTATTAATAATAACCATTTAAATTAGGTTAGAATTTAATGTCACACACACACACACACACACACACACACACACACACACACACACACACACACAAACACACACACGAATGATATACTTCAATTTTAAATTTGTATATTTTTTTAAAAGGTTCAACTTTCGATTTATAAGTCCACATAGAAGTATATTATTAGAATAGAAATTGAATAAAAACTAGTAATTTATTAAAGGATAGAGAGTAGTTTATTTAAAAAGAATTTATAGAATAAAAATTGAATTAAAAATAGTAACTTAATAAAGGACAAAAAATAGTTTAATTTAGATTTTTTTTTTCTTTTTAATATAACAAGGGCCTTATAGCAGCTATCCCTGCCTTTGAATTACTTTTGTATTGATAAATTGTTTATGGATATGTTTTTATAGAAATTTGCAATGCAAGGGTTCTTAATTTAATTATAAGTGGTTATTTTGAAAAGGGTCACTACCTTTATATTGTAAATTGTTTAAAGTAGAATTTACATATAAATTTGTAATGTAAGGATAATGCAATAGTTAACAATAGGGTTACAAATAAAAATTACATAGTTATCATGCTTCTATCTAGAGTTTCCACTTAGCAACTATCCAAGCTAAAGGGAATTAGGTTAAGTGTAATATAAAATTTGGCTATATGTCATTTATGAATAAATCTTGTTGACAAAAATTTGGTGGAAGGTTTTTAGCTTCAAAAAAATACTTAGTCAGCTACAAAGTTATTAAATTAATTGTATTTTAAAAAATTAATTAATTTAATATACAAATAATTTTATAAAATTTTATTATTTTAGAATTAAATTAAATAAAAACCAAATTAAAATGAATTAAATTTATTGAAATGCAACTAAAAAAACAAAATATACTAAAATAAAAATACGTGGGACTTGGCACTCATCCATGTAGTCTTAATACTAAATTGAAGACCATAGACTGAGTAATGATGATTCAAATGATTTTGGAACATGTTGGCTTGGTACATGGGGTTTATTGGAACATAGGGTTATTTTAAATCTGTTCCTAAGCTTCAATGTAATCTAAGTCTTCAATCCACAAATCAAAGGGTTTAATAACAAGGATTGCCCATGTGGTAAGTAGGGTTGCACAATCATTGAAATTCCTTCACTTGGTGATTGGGATTCATTTCCCGCTTAGTAAAGACCATTTGGAATGTTGAAACCATTGTCAAATTCCTGAATTAAACTGTGTCTACCATGTGGCTATCTTGGCATTTTATGTGGGTTTCAATGTCCAAATATGACACCAAAAAGTATGAGAGTTGATAGTAAGCTTTTACAATGAAATGCATATAAGTTTTATGGAAGAACCTTGAGAATATTAAATGAGTTTTTAAACTATTTTTAGGCACTCTTAAAGGTTTATACATATAATTTTTTAAGATTAAGATTGGTAGTGAATAACATCATAACATTGGATTTAAAATCAATTTGTGAATTTAATATAAGCTCTGCCTCTAATAATTTTGTGTTTTAAAGATCAGTAGATGGGAGCAAGATTTTAATGATTCATAAACATTGTGAACTTGGAAAATTTTATTGTTTCAATGTTATTAACCTCAAAAGTTAAAATGTGATCATAACAACTCACAACGATCATGAGGATTTATTAGGTTAATTGGGTTATCCATTCAATTAGGAAAAGTTATCTCAAAATATAGTACCTAGTGACATCATAAGTATAAAAAACCTCACAAATTTTTCAAATAAAAAATAATAAAAATATTTATATAATGATTTGATCAGATTGTTATACTTTCACATTTAGTATAAATAATTTCAAATTAAACAAATAACCGAATCTAACCAAATCAAATAAAGTATATAAACACACAATAAATTGTTCAATCTAATATTATTATAAATATTTAAAATTTGTATTGATAAATTAAAATATAAAATATTTATGCTAATTATAGATCAATTTCTTTGAGAGATAAGCCTCCATATAGCTTATGTAGTTTATTTTATTTTCTTATAAATTATGAATCACAAACTTTATCATTATTTTTAATATTTATTATATGAATTGACTCATTATAATTAATTTTAAAAGTGCAAACTATGATAAATTTAGCTATCCTTATGTGTTATTTATAAGTTAATATGGATGACTAATAGTGTAGGACTAATGATATTGTGAAACATTTGTAGCCATGGATAGAGATGGGTAGAAGTATTTGTTATGACATGATGTAGATAATGAAATGCACATTGATAGTGTAAATACTAAAAATAATAATTTACATTAAAAATAGAAAAAACTAATAATAATAACCATTTAGTATGTACAAATATATGGATAAAAAAATCTTAAGAATAAATAATCTACTAAAATAAAAATTGTTAATAATAACCATTTAAAATAGATTAAAATTTAATCTCATATATATCCACTGAGCAGTCTAATTCTCTCATCTCCTGAAACTTGTTTTGGAGTCTATTCATTTTCAAGTTAATATTATCAGCATCAACTTGATATTTGGCTAACTGATGAATTTTCCCATGATTGAATGTAGATATGGGATTGACAATTCCATAATTTTATTTTTAAATTCTTTGATCACAATTTTAACTAAAATAATACTTCTACCATGATCCATGTCATTGACAAAAGGAAATTTTAACCTTTTTACCTCAGTATCAATCTCCATCATCATGTCACTTCTAAGTGACTTTTCACTATTGAATTTTTGAAGGCATTCTTGATGCAATTGAATCCCAAATTTCATAGCCCAGAATAATTTAATTTGATAAATAACTTCTTCATTATTGATGATTACTTTTTCAATAAGGTCAATAGAGGGAGATTTTGAGAATTCAATTAACTTGGGGATGAACTCCTCCTAGTTATGTTTTTCTTCTACGTATCCACTTTCTATTGCCATTACTTATTCACATTATGATCAAAATTTAGAAAACATTATTTTTTAAATGATAATTGTTGAGGTTCCCGATCAATGATCTTCTTGATCCAATATTTCACTGCATTGCCCATTTGGCCTACTTATTTCACTTTCTCCAATGTCTCAGCATGAAGACTTGATAAAGCAATTTCTAGTTGAATTGGTCAAGTCAAGCTCCTTATCACTGAATTCAACTATTCCACTTTTTCATTTAACTCATCTTTCATCATTTTGTCTTTATCCATTTTCTCAAAAATGGTGCCAATTGCCAATTTTACATCTCCCTTCATTCCTTATCTAGTAGACTTTCCAAAATGAACTCTAAATACTTGATAATATTCAACTCTAATTTTTGATTTATCCTTTTCAACTGTAAAAATTACCACTTCTACATATTTCTCTCATTTTTTTGTTTTTTACCATCCATAAGATAGTTTTTTCTTTCTTTGATATTTTCTAAAAATGGATTAGGATTGTCAAAGTCCCAAATTCAATCTCCTTAGATTCAATAAATTTTCTTATTTTCTTCACCACCCTGGACAACCAATCTAATGTTGTTGTTCTTGAAGAAAGAGGTGGGGAAAATGATAGGACTTGTGGGGCTAGAATCACTAAGGTGAAAGAAGGTGTCTTTTTAGTTGTGGCATCTCGAAAAGATGTTTATACTTGTTCATGTTTGTTAATTATGTCAATCAGAGTTCTTGGAGAGGAGATAATGGGAAATTTCAGATTTGAGGGAGAAGACAAAAAAAATATGAGTGATCTCTTGTAGTGGAAAAATAGATGATATAGGAAGAAACATGTCATTTGAATCAAGAAATTACTAGGTTGTATTCTATACAAGCTTTTGAGAATGTGGGAAACTATCAACAAGAATTTCTTGAGGAATTGAAGGATTAAGAGAAGAGGAGAGATTTTAACCTAACCTATTTATCTTGAGATTGATAACCCTTCATGGTGGAATGTCCTATTAAACATCTTATGGTTCTTCCACTTATTCTATCACTAGGGGTTCTGCACTTGGACCTGCTTCATCATTTTTATCCACTTCATCAAGTTGTTTTTATAAGCTAGCAAATTCATCCTCCCTAGAAGGTGTAGGGAAATCAACATTTCAAACATCTACTCCTTTACTCCTCAACCACTTGAGAGTCCTTTTGAGTACTACCCTTATTCTACTTTTAAGAGAAGTAGATTTTTTCTTATCCCAATAAACTAATGTAGTGGCTTCAATGTGATGTTTTATTTTTCAAAGATAGGATACAATGTGACCTCATCATCCACCAACTGCTTTGGCACTTTCATTATACCAAATTTGACTATATACTTCAAGGTAAACCATGAATTGTCTCAAATTCTAACCATTTTCTCATCATTGCAATCCATCTAGTATCCTCAAAGTGTGAGATACATTGGAATGAAGGCCTAAGGTTATGTTTAATCAAGCCTCTTATATCAAATACAAATCTGCTCTCAAAAGTCTTGATATTACAATGAGACATATTTTTACACTAATTTGTATTTTATCAATGATGGACAAGTATACTTGCCAGTTGAAATTAGAATGTTGACTCCTTTCCAGTGTCAACCTATCAAAAATTTGTGTGTTTCAATAAGTTGTCTCACTAATTACATCAATGCCCACTTATCACTGACATATCGTGGAAGTATATAAGGAGTAATTTCATAACCATTTATTCTTAAATAATCAAAAGTATAGAATTTTATGAACCAAGTTACCCATCTAGCTAATTTTGTGGTGGTGGCTATTGATATCCTCATGTTGAAAAAATCCATTTCAAACATCTGAATGAAAAAATGGATGAAACAATCATTTACCCTTTTAAAATTTTAGGTGCTTTCTTTCAATTCTAGTTGGGGATACAATTCATCTAATTTTATCCTCTTGAAGTCACCCACTTTATGAAATCCATAAAAATATCTTCGATTAGCCACAAACTAGACAAGATATGAAGTCATATAAATTTTTTACACGACCTTCACTTCTATTATTTGTTTATGGATTGCATCACTGATTAGTTATCCCCAATTGAGATATTACCTATCCCTGAGAATGATCCAAATGAACCTATACATTGAAGTCTAAGTTTTTATTGTTGTTTAGATTCCCACTATTCTGTGTAATAGTATTATTATGCCATTTAATTTATTTTTGAAATTAGATCTCATAAGAATCTTTGGGAGTCATGTGGAAGAATGTTTTGGTTAGGTCAAACACCTATTATTGACTTGATTAGCATATGAGACATTATTATCATCCCAAAACTTTGAGAAGACTCATGAGTCAAATTCACAACTCAGGAGTCAAATTCATAAAAGATTCTTGATCTAGAAGGTGAAACATAATATGTGTTCTAGAATAAAACTTACCACCAACTCACCCTATGAATCTCTCACTTCCTTCATTTCTGAATTATAGTGATCCACCATAACCAAGACCAATTCAAGAGACTGTACTAAAATCGAGAATGCTGCAAATTTTTCCTATCCATTGTCTAAAATACTCTAACCAAAGTAATTTTTATGCGCTACATTCATTCTCTCCTGAAATTCATCTAAGTGTGACCTAGATCAGTATCTGTAATATTTGACTCATTGGATTCCAAAGGAAAGATAGGTGTCATACCCTACAACTAGTATTTCATGATTCCTTTTATTTTCTTGCAATTAATTATTCTAGAGTAGAAGATGAAGACATTAAATTCTATGGAAAAATTAACAATCAGGGGATATTCACACAATCACTATTTATTTGAAAAATTGAAAAAAATGAATTAACTTAAAGCCAAATTAAGTTATTTAAATTATGCCAAAAAGTTATACTCACAAATTTGCCTATGCAAATTACTCCAGTGATTTTTTGATATCTCATATGAATTTTAACTTCTCACTCAACCACTTTTTTCAATTATAACTCACCCTGTTTAATCACTTTGTAATGCTATCAAATATATTCTCATGGAAAATGTAAATAAGTCATTCTTTTTTAAATTTATTTTTAAATTTTAAAATTTTAAGCCCATTTTAAACTCAAGCCAAAACACCAAAAATTGATTACCAATTATTTTGGTATAATTTCAGACCTTCTGAGCTCACATAAAGATGTATGACCTTTTTGAGAATTAATCAAAATTAAATGAAAATATGGTCTTTTGCCTTTTATAATTTTCAACCCTTCATTTGCATGGGGCATAGGGATTTGTTTTCAAATGGATAAAAACAAATAAAAAACAAATATGTAGTTTACTTTTAAAAAATTTCAAACCCTCCTTATTCCTACATAGTCTTATGAATTTCTTATGCAAGTAAAAGAGAATAAAATTTAATATGATCTCTATATGGGTATATGGTGGCCGAATTATTTTAACATGTAGGAAACTGATCAAAATTATCTTTTTGTCTTTAATTCACTTTTCTTCTCCTTCCTTTGAGGCATACGACCTGGTTGCACAGATGAAAGGAGAAATTTATATCTAAAATTATTCTTATCTTTATTTTTAATTTCCTTCTTATTGTATGTGTTCTATAACTTTTTGTATGTAGCCAAAAGATGCTAAAAGTTGATATTTTTATATGCAGACTTATTCTACTCACTTGGGCATTGTACGATTGAGTGTTGGATGCTAAAAACAATCAAAAATTTCTTTTTAAAATTTATAACTACTTTATTCTTCCCTACATAGGTTGTAAAGCTTCTTAACATGACAAAAATAAATCAAAAATTAAAAAATCATCAAAATCTACTTTGCACTCTTCTATTGAGGTCGTACGACATCATACAACCTAGTTATGGTAGACAAAAACAAAAAAAATTGATATTTTGTCTATTTGGATCTTTTCACGTATCTTTCTCTCTCTTGGGCATAATAGTACAATTTGATTTATACTGTTAAAAATAATAAAATTTATTCTCTCTTTTTTTTAATTCATGTTTACATTTCATATGGGTCATATAATTCCATTTAGCATGCAAAAACAAAAAATATATTACTCATATTTCTTTTTTTATTTTTGTAAGTTCTCTTCACCTTGATGTTGTATAGTATTTCTTGGTTGGGTAGAAGAAAATAAAATTGAAGATTTCCCTTTACTCTCTTTGGAGTCATATGCCCTGGTATGGCTGAGTAAAATAATTCAAATTAGTTTTTGTGATTTTTACTTCACCTTATTTCTCTTTCTCTTGGGTGTAAGGCTATTTCCCTAATAACCAAAACAAAATAAAATTTTGCCTTTTATTTCAAATTTACTTCAATTTGTAGTAACTGTTGATTGCAACCATGATTTACCCCCTCTTAAAAGTAAGATAGAGAATGATTATAGTCTGGTGCTGAACAAAGGATGGCATAAAAATTTAAAGAATTTACACACTTGAACGGTGCATAATGGCTTCAAAAAAATTAGAGGGGAATAAATTTTACTATTGCACGAGTCAAGAAGATATAAAAATTATAATGTGGAGGGTTTCATTTACATGAATTGGAGAAGTGTAAATAAAAATTACATGCCCAGGGGAAGTGTAGTTTAAATTTGCAAGACACGAGAAAATGGAAATGAAATTACACAGCTAAGAAAGTAGAAAATAAATTTACATGGCTGGGGAAAGTAGGGTATGAAATTACATAGCAACAAAAAATAAATATTTCATTTGCATGGGATAATAAAATGTAAAATGAATTTTCAAATTGTAAAATTAAAACAATTAAAACAATTAAAAATTATGTTAATGGGTTTATTATTTTTAATTTGTAATTGTACTATGTACAAAATCAAAAATGTAAGTTACATGCCCTGAAAAAGTGTCGATATACATTTTCACCATGAGGGAAGCAGTGAAAAAGCATTTTCACAACTTATAACAAGTTCAATGAACTTTTAAAAATTGTGGGGAGAGCCATCGACATTTGCATAGTGAAGCTTCAAAGCATTTTTGCATAGTTTTGGAGATATAATGTTATGGTCCGCAATTCAATTTTTAATTAATTAATATTAACTAATTAATATTAATTAATTAATAGTAATAAAATAATTAATTATCAAATTCTTCAAAATTTGAAAAATTTATAGCCTAAACTTAAAAATTAGCCATTAAAAACACATTTTTTGCTAATTTTTGAAAATTGTGACAACAATTATAAATCATGAAATGCCTACTATGATACATATCTTACATGACTTGTAAAATAAAATTAAGGTTAATTATCAAAGGCATCAAAATCCAAAATGTAGGTTCACTTCTATGTTAGTGTAGGTTTTTTTCCACTTTTAGTTTTACCTACATGGTTGTTAGTCATCTTGCTTAGAATTGTTAAGTTTATTAGAGGAAGTATAATTAAAGTTTTTTCTAATTGTGAATTTATTTTTTACCTTTATTGTGATCTAATATTTCACTATATAATGTGCCTCTTTTGTACAATTTGACTAATAAACACAATTAATGAAGCTTTTGTTGCATTTGATACAACTTGTGTTGGGGCAATCTTGTTCTCACTTAATACTAGGGTTTTCATATAATATATGATGTTAAAATATCTTGGAGTAACTCTACATGGTATTATATCTTAGATTTGATGATCGTTTTACCATTTTTGAAGATCCTTAGTGAGATCTTTCTTGCATGCATCTTACAGGGTTTCTTGATTTTTTGGTTGTCATAGTTTTGGTGGGATTTCATGAAAATACATGAAAAGTATTCAACTAGTATCTCAAATTATAAAAAAATGTGCCATCAGATTCAAAAGGTGCCAAAACCATAGGATTGGCTTTAAATATGACCTAGCTTTATAATAGTCAATTTCAACTATTTTTGAGGGTTTTGGGTCTTTTTTGGTGTTTTTTACCCAAACCTGTACATTTGGGGTGTCCAAAGAGAAATAATTTTCTTATTTTTTCTAGGTTTTTTAATATCCTTGGTGGGTTTTTGGAAAATTTTTCATAGGCATTCTAGATTTGTAGGTTTTGGACTTGACAAAAATTCAACTCTTGCTTAAACCTGTAGGGAGTTCATGTTGTTGTCATAATCAAAACCCTTGACATCAGGACTTCAAGATGTATGAATTTTCAAAACACTTGATATCACTTGAGGCTACATGTATAGACATAAAACCTAACATTGGGACTTTAGGATGCACATATAGTCATAACTTAAAACATTTAAACTCTCTGACATCAAAACTTTAGACTACACATGTAGTCCATAAACTCGACTTCAGGAAACTTGAATTCTTCTGTAACCCAAAAACTAATCATGTTATGAATTTTTACTTCTCCCATAATCTAAAATCCCTTGATGAGAACACTCGACAACCATAAAATTATAGTGAAGGTCAGAAACTCTAACAATGGTCTAGAGGACATCAAAGTGTGACACTATTGATTTCAAAGATGGGTATAATTTTTGGATGATGTTACCTCCACATCAATCAAAAATGGAAGGGGGAACACATAAAATAAGCCTCACCCCTAGTCATATGTTATGGTCATATGAGGAGAGCACCTACCTTAGCCCTTATCCCCTAGTCATATGGAAATTAAGACCTTAGTCACTTCCAACCCAAAAGTGTTTAACTTTTGTTCTAAAGGAACTTATGTTTTTTTTGAAGAAAATTGATTCAATTTTTTTTTTCAATCTTTTGCTCTAAGGGGCCTCAATTTTTTTGGCAAGCTAATTAAAATTTTTCCACCACTATTTTTTGCCTAATTTTTCATGTGGGCTAATATTTTCAAATAGCCAAAATTTTTGATCGATGACTCAAATTTCAGTGTCATATTTTATAAAAGTGCTTATTTTTTGTACCCTATGCATTGGTGACATTTTTGGGCCCTCTACAACTACCTATTTTTTCACATATCATATCTATTGGATACATTATCAACTTAGTACATCCCTCTAGTTATTTCATACTTATGTACAAATTGCTCAAGATGCATTCTCAGTTATGTTTGATGTATATACAAGCATTCTTGTATTTATTAATTTAAGGGGGGGTCACTGCTAATAGTTTTTAAAGGATATTATGTGGTGCTCTATATTATTTAGTTTCTATTTTTCATTCTCATTTTCTACATTGTGTTGATTCATGTACTTAATACTCATTTGGATCCATTCTTGGTTTTGCGCAATGTCCTCTTCATGAGAATGCATTGTTATTATAACTAGGGGTCATTGCAGTTATTTTTTACTTTTGTACACTTATTTTATGTCTTCTCTTAGTCATTCCAACTTTTCTTGAGAGATACTGATAGGAGAAAGTTGATTTTACACCAATGGTTCTTATTGGAAAGACTAACTATGCTTCTTGGCATGTGTTTATGGAACACTTACTCATGAAAAAGAATATTTACTCCATTCCTCTATGGATAGATTCCTAACCCTACTAACTCAAGTTAGTAAAATAAGTGGGCTAATACTGGTGATAATGTTTTTGGCACTTTACTATTACATGTTTCCATTGATCTTCATTTCCATATAGAACATACATGTCCCTACACTGTTTGGAACATCCTTAAGTCTATTTTCAAATATCTTGCTAAGATTTATATCACTCCTCTTCCTATCATCTCATTTGAGGTTTTTGTACTCTCTCCTCCTACTCCTATTTCCCATGATGAGACATCCATGGTGGATAATGCTCTTCCTTCCATCGAGCCACCACTATAAGATGATATTATTCTCGCCCTTAGTTATCCTATTATTGATTTTACATCCATTTATGTGTATGATGTTGTTCTTTCAAAACCTTCATATTTTGGTACTTTTGAAGAACTACTATTTACGGTGAGAGTACACCTTTTGAGAATTTCAACAACCTACTTGTTCCTATGGATATTCAATCTATGGATCCATGTGATTCATCCATAGTCTCTTCTTTAGTTTTGAAGGTTGTTGAGAAATGCTCTCAACTTCACATTAACATTCTTTTAGTGAATGATCCAAGTCATTCTTCTTTATCAGACTCACTTGTACTTGATGACACTTTTGAGCTTGAATACATCTCTAAGATTGATGACACTTTTTTTAGCATAGATGACTACAATAGTGATGGGAAGGCACATCTACCATTTACTTGTCACCTACCAGATATTGAGGATTTATTCCCTAATTAACCTACCCCTAGTCTATTTTAGATATTAAAGGCATATATACATTAATCTAGGAATCATTAGAGATTGGGAAATCTATTCTACATGTACAGGGCATGCTACAATCCATTTTAACCTTTGCTTCCATTGTATCATCATTACATAGTTCAGTTAGCCCTCTTACTATGCATGAGGAGCATAGTTCCATTATTGGAGTTCCATCAAGCACTTGGTGGACCCATTCACTTTTCCATGGTGATCCAGTCTTCATTTCATCCACTTCTAATATGTTCACTTTAGTGGCATTACATTTAGTTCCTATGCATGATATTTCCAAACCCATGGCACATTTTTGTTTTAGACCATACTCAGAGTTCTTTACATTGCTACCTCCTTCATATTCCATTATGTAATGGGTAGATTTATAGTATACCATTCATGTTATTCCTTTGACAAATAGAAGAAATATTTTTTGATGTGTATAAATCTTTCATCTTTAGACAGAGGATCTCTTCAATGATATTCATCATTTTGCATGCTCTATTGTATTCAAATTCAACATATTCTATGGGGACTTCTTATTTCTCCTCTCTATGTACTCGTTACTCTCACTTATGGATGCATTTTTAGTTATGATCGATGTCCTTAGATCATGTACAACTTTTCAATTTACTCTCTTTAGGAGATTAGATTTATCTTATGGTTTTTCTCCTTTTCTTCATTTTATGAGAGTTACATTGTGCTTGGGTACCTCATCAGGTCTCATTATCAAGACAAAATTATTTTACCCACCTAAGCTATGTTTTAATGTGGGTGTTTGTAAGAGTTTCCTACTTTTAGTTTTACCTACATGGTTGATAGTCATCTTGCTTAGGGGTGTTAAGGTCATTAGGATAAATACACTTAATTTATTTTCTAATTGTGAGTTGAGTTGTTACTTTTATTGTGACCTAATATCTCACTATATAATGTACCTCCTTTATAATTTTTGACTATTGAATCAGTTAATAAATATTTTTATGTAACTTGTGTTGTGGTAATCTTGATCTCACCTCATACTAGGGTTTTCATGCAATCTGTGATGTTCAAATGTCTTGGAGTAATCCAACATTCTAATAATATTATTCTAAACCCATTGGTTTATAAAGTGATTGCATATAAATTTCAAATTGTTTTTTTTTCTCCAAATTTCTAATTCTTCAATCTAAAGAGAGACCATTCTCATCACATTAGTGATTTCTATACATCTTATTTCAATTTTTCTCATGATCTTCAATTATTAACTAGGTTATTTCCAAGGATCTTAAAGGATTCCATAATTGATTGGTTTCCTAATTTAACATGGGTATCTATACATTATATTATAATATTAGTTGATGACCTCTTTTATTAATTTGATAAGATAAAAGACTAGGGTTTGAAAGGCCCAGAGACTTGTAAAATTGATAAAAATATAAATCATTCAATCTCACATACAATGCCTTTTTAAATATTGGTTGATGACTAATTAACTCATTTTTTTAATCAATATTTGTATCAAGGATATATTTAGACAAATAGATCAAATCAAACTAACATGAATCCATAATTATACTAGATTGTGAACTTCAAAATAATTTTTCTCATAGCTCTCTTTCCATAATTAAGGAGCAAGTGGTCTTCAAAACATACCATTATTTCAATTACTTCATAATGAAATTTGAATTTTTTGTTGGTGTGTTTCATAATCACACTTGATGTGAAGTCCAACTTAAGTAAATTTTATACCAAGGTGTGATGTATTATGTATACAACATCATTAATATGCACATTCAAGTGGTGGCTATCCTCATCGTTTTATATGGGCGAGTTGTAACATGGGGAATGATCATGTCTCAACTTTCACTCAACCAATAGTAATCTTTCATTTGCATATTATCTTTCTTATATAAGTACCCTTTGTTTCCTTGAGGAAAGTAAGATTGAAGTTTAGAGCCATCTCCAGAGCTGGTAGAGATGTAGTTTTTAGAATCCTATTCTAGTGCAACTATTATTGATTGTACACATATACATTGTATATTATATTAGTGTAATAAAATGTATGTTATTGGTGAATTTATTCCTATAAATTTAGCTTTATTGTGTGGATGTATGTTCATTGCAAAGTTTTCCTTCACCCTCCTCTATTGCTATATGGCCTAAGAGCTACATTGTTGAATTCTTATATGGTGACAATGCTATAAATGAAATATTCATCTCTTAATTATCTCAAATCTAATTTTTAATTAAGATTTATTTTTATCATTAGCTATAGATCTCAATGGAAAAGAGATTTTATGAAGATGTTTCTGCCCTTTTTCTAATTTTTGAGTGTTTTGGGTAGATCTAAAATTCTCTTTGTAGGAATTTTTATTTATATATCTCTACATATTCATTAATCTTGACATTCTCATTTTTTTTTATAAAGACCATAATCAATTTTTGAAGCAATCCATGTTGTGGGTTTTCATAATTACAATATGAGTATTTTTTGTTTGAGCCAAAATTGCTATTTTAAGGTTGTTTTGGGGGTTTTCATAAATTTTGTAAAAATCATATTTATTTTAGATCTGATCCAATATTTTTCCTGAATTCTAATCAAGAAAATATAAATTTAAAAAAATAACAATTTTTTTAGAAAATCTATCTTTATTTTATGTGATTTTTTGAAAATTAAGATCTATATGACAAGCAAGGAGAAGCATAGAAGACAATGGTTTACCTTTTTTTGAAAAAACTTGGGATAAAAAAAGTCTTAATAGATTATTAATTCTAGTGGCTTTATGAAGAGTCATAATTTTTTATATTTGGACTTACAATGCTCATGTGATGTGCATTTGAAATTGTTGTTATTTGCAATGAAGTACCAAAGATATCACATTAACTACCTACCTACTAACCGCCACACAAAATTTAACATGTGATAAATATGCTTAACATAACATTGTTAACCACTAATGGTTTACTGAAGCAACATCCTAGGTCCACCATTTAACTACCCATTGGGTGAATTTATCCCCCAAGGGCAAAACCTCACCATTGGGCCTAGATTTTTAAGTCCAGTACTTTTGTGGTTCAAATTTTGATTTGTAAATGCTAGAGAGGTGTTTTATTTTCACCTTGGATTTTTATTATAAATACACATAGATGAAGTTAATTTTGCATTTGATAAACCAAATTTTCATAAATTTTAGTTTTTTCCCTGATTTGCTGACAAGACCATACATTTATGAACTTCTAGAGGCCATAACTTTTGATTGGTAGCTTAGATTTACATGATGTTTTTTTGAAGTGCATATTTTTTCATGTTATTCATAGTTTTTACATAAAATTAGTTTGTTTCTAGTTTATATATATCTTTTTTACAACATAGTGGCCTATTTTCTAAGCTTTGAATCATATTAATTATCATTGAGTACAAGTGCCATCTCATTTTCAAAGAGAATCACTCTTCAGTTATTTATATAGATTTTGGTTTGGTTTTTTAGATGTATTTTTACTCACATTGATTTATAAAGTCTCAAAAGGGGTTTTATTTATTTACCTTCATGTGTGTGTGCCTTATTTTTCACACCCTTTTAAAAATTTAGTTGTTAAGTACCTTCATGTGGAATAATGGGCAATCTAACTTGAGGATTTTATAGTGTTTTTTATGCACACCTATCACATTAAAACTTTTGAGCATATCTTAATAGTTTATTTGTCTTCACTCCCTAGTCATCATTACGAGGAGGTGTTGTGTACTACTAATGCTTTGTTGGTTGTTCAAATATGTTTTACCTTGTGATTATTTTTGTTAGATGCCAAGGTTAGGTTTTTTTTATGTTAGATCATTTCTAAGATAACCCTTTTTGGGTTTTTAAAATCATTGTGTATATTTTTTGATGCCAAATTTGTAATTGAGCCAACCTAAGGTCTTAAAATATTTATAATAGATTATGAGCAAACTGTCTTTGGTTTTGACCATCCATTTTAATTATCTATAATACGCATTAATAGTCACTCTAGTTCATATAGCCAGATTCATGGGAAATACTTTTATTTCATTATTGATTTGGTTTGAGGCTTCATCAGATTAAATAGTCATCTACATCAATAACTTTAATATTATTCTTCTCTATCATTATACATGGGTACCTTATCAAGCCTAGTTGTCAAGACCCATACCTATGAGCATAAGAATTATTCTCTTTTACAATGTCATCTAAGTTGATATTCAAGGGGGTTGGTGTGTGTAATATTCACACATGATGTGAATTCCACCTTAAGTAGAGATGTTACCAAGGTGTGAAGTATTATGTGCACAACATCATTAATATGCACATTGAAGTGGTAGTTATCCTCACATGTAAGAGAATGGTGATTTATAACTTAGGGAAAGAAAATATCCCTCCTTTCACTCAACCAATAATAAAATATCACTCATGTATTATTTTTTCATATATAAGGACACTTTGTGTCCTTAAATAAAGTAAGATTGGATCTTAGAGTCATCTTCAGAGCTGGTGGAGATGTAGTCGATTAGAGAATTCTATTCTAGTGCAACTATTAAAAGTTGTACACACATGTACATTGTATATTAAATTAGTGTAGTATAATGTACGTTATTGGTGAATCTCTTTATATGATATAAGAATTATTGTGTGGATGGATATTCATTTCAAAGTTTTCTTTGGCCCTCCTTAATTCCTATATCACCTAAGAGCTATGTTGTTTAATTCATATAATTTTGAGCTATATAATTAAGTATAGGGTTTATTTGGGAGCCATATTTCCAAATAATAAAAATTCCAAAGATAGAAGTAATGAGAATGGATTTCAATCTAAGAGTGATGCCTAAAATACAGTCAGTGTTAAAGAACCATCTTACATGCTCATATTATTTCAATAAATAGAGTGTAGTAAATTTATGAGGCTAAGTGAGAGTATTCAAAAGGTGTGAAAAATATTACTCAAAATGATTACTTTTCTTCCCTTTAGATATTTTTAACATTTAATTTTACATATATATGCTTGTGTATATGGCCTATATATATTTATTCTTTCTACTCGATTTTATTCAATGTCAGGTCATCCACTTAGGTTCACAATCTTGTTTCAAATTACACTTGTTTTTAAGTCACTCCTTTTGATGTGATTGAATAAAATTTTATTGATTTTATTGAATCACACTTCACCGTGTTTTTCCTTTCCAAATTTCCATTCAATCTTTTAATTTTCTATTTTCTAAGTTTTTTTTCTTCAATTATGACATTTTCCATATAGTTTTCTATTATTATTAGGTTGATTATAATTTCATTTTTATTTTTCTTACCCCATTGATTTTTATTTATATATACTATCCTAAAATTCCATGTTAACTTCTAGATGATTATGTCACATTTATTTTAAAAAAAAGCCTTGGTCATTACCAAAATCGAGCCACTTGATTTTCATTGTTTATTTACACTGTTCTGATATATACTAAATTTATGGATTTGTTTTAAAACTATTTATAGACCTGTTTTTAGTCACTTTTAGATTTTAATGGTGCATATGTAAGTTAGAATTCAAGTGTTTATTTAATAGTTCTCTTTATTTATTCCAAGCATTTTAATTCTCTAGTTATCTTGCACATTTTAGATTTGTTGCTACTATATACTTTTGTATTTAATTTAAATTTGGGTTGTACAACCTCCCTTGATGATTAGTGTAATGTCAGTTGACCATTGTGCATTTTCGAAGCAAAAAAATTATCTTATTTTATGCTATTTGAATTCTTAATTAAAAAAAGTATAATTGGGCTCACTTAATTTTAGATTAGCTCTCTCTCTCTCTCTCTCTCACACACACACACACACACACACACACACACACACACACACACACACACACACACACACACACACACACACACACACACACATTTTAGTAAATGTTCATGATGATTACACTTATATATTACTTTACTTATTGATATTGGAAGTATCTATGGTTTGGCATTTTAGGATTAATGATTGCTTAACTTCTCTTCATAAAATAATTTAACACTTATTTTATTATTGGTGTTGGGTGACACACCTATGTTTATTCTATGTTTGGTAGAATGACACATGTAATACATTGGAAGTTTGTCTATTGATATATAAATTAGGGAGTGTGAAATATTTTGTGATTCATTTGATCAATGTTTGTAGATAATCATTAATTGGGAGAATTATAAATGTAGGTTGCATTTATATTTCACTATTAATATTAACCAATAATTAACACTAAGAATTCCATATCCCAAATGAAACTTATAAGAAATAAAATTCAATAATGTTTAAACTACCTTACTGGTGGGTTAGGGCTGATACTCATTATTTTAAAGCTCTTAATAGTACAAGAGATGTGGTCATAACCGATCCTAAGAAAATGTATCAATTTTGGTTTAATTATCCCTTATACACTACTTTAAAATATTTTATGTCTATTAGAATCTTTGCCTCATAATCCCTATACATTTTTTGAGTTTTGGCATTTTTCTCATGGTTAAAAACATTTGAATGTTTAATGCTTTCTTTATCTTCTATTTTTCATGGGTTTTTTATGACTTAAAAATGTTTCAATGTTTTTTACTCATTTTATTAAAGGGTTTGAGTTTACAACAAAATTACAATACCAAATTATATTGCATTTAATATTGTGTTATCTCCCATAATTCATGATTCATGGTTATTGTAATGAGTAACACATTATAAATATTAAATCAATATAAACTTAGAATTTTTTTGGACACCAACCTAAGATTTAATGATTCAACAATAGAAAGTGGAGAGAAGAATCATATATCACTCAATTTTATAAAATCTCCAATGATCAATAATTTGTCTAGTTTATTTTTGTAGTGCACTATACATCAAATCTAAACCACATTATCTTCTTCACACATAAAATGAAATGGTGAAATATACAATGAATTTCACAACCCATCATTTATAACCCATAATTTATTAAAAATAGTTTTTTTTCACCTATTAATCCTTTTTGAAATCAATGTTTATGTGTAGGATTTTTTTAGTTATGTTTTAGTAAATGTTTCATTGTACAAGACACACACAAAAAATGATGACTTGTATTACGTGTCAACAATATACATCCAAAAAAATTATAAAATATAGAATGCACTGAATATGTTTCCATTGCTTCTTTGAGAGATTATAGAGTTGCAGGCCTACCTAAGATGCTGAACTCTTGTCACTTTAACCTATGCCTTTAATTAAATGACTTGGCAGTTGGGAATTTATGTGGTGAAATTTTTGGAGTAAAAGTTTAGAAACCAATATATTTAATTAAATAACCTGAGGATCACCATTTGTAACATTTATTCCATTTTATAGTGACAATATAGATAAATAAATTTAAATAGAAAGAAATAAAACAAGGTATGCATAGAAATTAGTCCTTCCATTTGAATTGATTTTGTATTGATAAATTGTTCAAGTGTATGTTTGTATGTAAATTTTTAATGAAATATTGTTTAATTTAATTATAAATATTTATTTTGGAAAGGGTCACTACCTTTATATTTTAAGTTATTTAAAGTAGAGATTACATGTAAATTTGCAACATAAGGATAGTGCAACAATTAACAATAGGTAAAAAATAAAAATTGCATAGTCACTGTGTTTGTATTTAGAGCTTCCACTCAACAACTCTCCAAGCTAATTGGAATTTGGATAAGTATTATATAAATTTTGGCTATATGTCATTTATGAATAAATATTGTTGACAAAAAAATGGTGGAAGGTTTTTAGTTTAATAAAAATGCTTAGTTAGCTACAAAGATATTAAATTAATTATATTTTTAAAAATTTAATTAACTTAACATAAAATAATTTTATGAAGTTTAATTATTTTATAATAAAATAAAATAAAAACCAAATTAAAATGAATTAAATTGATTAAAATGCAACTAAAAAAATAAAAGATGCTAAAATCAACATGTGTGGGACTTATCACTCGTCCATGTAGTCTTAATACTAAATTGAAGACCATGGATTGAATAACGATAATTCAAATGGTTTTGGCATACATTGTCTTAGTACGTTGGGTTTGTTAGAACATAGGTTTAATTTACATTTGTTTTTAAGCTTCAATGTAATCAAAGTTTTCAATCCACAAATCAAAGTGCTTCATAACAAGGATTGCCCACGTGGTAAGTAGGGTTGGACAATCATTGAAATGCCTTCACTTGGTGACTAGGATTCATTTCTTGCTTAGTAAAGACCATTTGGAATGTTGAAACTAGGGTCAGAATCCCATGTTAAACTATGTCCACCATGTGGTGAGCTTGGCATTTTATGTAGGTTTCATTGTCCAAACTTGACACCAAAAAGTGCAAGAGTTTGTAGTGAGCTTGTAGAATGAAAAGTATATAAGTTTTATTGAATAACCTTGAGAATATTAAATGATTTTTCCCACTATTTTTAGGCATTATTAAAGGTTTATACATATAATTTTCCAAGATTAAGATTGGCAGTGAATAACATCGTAACATTAAATGTGGGATAGATTTGTGAATTTAATAGAAATATGATTTTAATAAATTTGTGTTTTAAAGATCAGTAGATGGGAATGAGATTTTATTGATTCATAAACATTGTGAACTTATAAAATGTCATTGTTTATGTGTTATTAACCTCAAAAGGTAAAATGTGACTGTAGTAGCTTACATCAACTATGAGGCTTCATCATGCTAATTAGATTGTCCATTCAATTATGAAAAGTTCTCTCAAAATATAGTACCTAATGAAATCATAAGTAACTTACTAAAGGATAAAGAATATCTTAATTTATATTTTTTTCCTTTTAATATAATAAGGGCCTTATAGCGGCTAGTCGATGCCTTTAAATTGCTTTTATATTGATAAATTGTTTATGGATATGTTTTTATATAAATATACAAAGCAAGCTTTATTAATTTAATTATAAGTGGTTCTTTTGAAAAGGGTCACTACCTTTATATTGTATTTTTTTAAAATTAGAGTTTACATATAAATATGCAATGTAATAATTAACAACATGGTTAAAAATAAAAATTGCATAGTTATCATGCTTGTATCTAGAGCTTCCACTTAGTAACTATCCAAGCTAAAGGGAATTTATTTAAGTGTAATATGAAATTTGAATATATGTCATTTATGAATAAATATTGTTGAAAAAAATTGGTGGAAGGTTTTTAGCTTAAAAAAAATACTTAGTTAGCTATAAAGATATTAAATTAATTATTTTTTGAAAAAATAATGAATTTAATTTAAAAATAATTTTATAAAATTTAATTATTTTAAAATTAAATTAAATAAAAACCAAATTAAAATGAATTAAATTTATTAAAATGTAACTAAAAAAATACAATATACTAAAATAAAAAATGTGGGACTTGGCACTCCTCCATGTGGTCTTAATACCAAATTGAGGACCATGGACTGAATAATGATGATTCAAATGATTTTGGCACATTTTGGATTGGTATGTGGGGTTTATTGGCACATAAGTTTGTTTTAAATTTGTCATAATATTCAATTTAATCAAAGTTTTCAATCTGTAAATCAAAGGGTTTGATAACAAGGATTGCCCATGTGGTAAGCAGGGTTGCACAATCATTGAAATGCCTTCACTTGGTTACTGGGATTAATTTTTTGCTTAGTAAATATCATTTGTAATTTTGAAACCAAGGTCAAAATCTTGCATTAAACTATGTCCACCATGTGGCGATCTTGGCATTTTATGTGGGTTTCAATGTCCAAACATGACACCAAAAGGTACGAGAGTTGATAATGAGAATATAGAATGAAATGAATATAAGTTTTATGGAAGAACCTTGAGAATATTAAATGAGTTTTTACACTTTTTTTAGGAACTCTTAAAGGTTTATACATATAATTTTTAATATTAAGATTGGTATTGAATAACATCGTAACATTATATTTAAAATCGATTTGTGAATTTAATATAAAATCTACCTCTAATAATTTTGCGTTTTAAAGATCAATAGATGATAGCAAGATTTAATTGATTCATAAACATTGTGAACTTGGAAAATGTCATTGTTTTCATGTTAATAACCTCAAAAGGTAAAATGTGACCATAACAACTCACATCAATTGTAAGGCTTTATCAGGTTAATTGGATTATCCATTCAATTAGGAAATGTGATCTCAAAATATAGTACCTAGCGACATAAAAAGTTAAAAAAACCTCACAAAGTTTTCAAATAAAAAAATAATAAAAAATATTTATATAATGATCTGATCTTATTGTTATACTTCCACATTTAGTATAAATAATTTTAAATTGAACAACTAACCTAATCTAACCAAATCGAGTCAAGTATATGAACACACAAAAAATTGTTCAATCAAATCTTGTTCTAAATATTTAAAATTTGTATTGATAAATTTAAATATAAAATATTTATGCTAATTATGGATCAGTTTCTTTGAGAGATAAGCCTCCATATAGTTTATTTTATTTTCTTATAAATTATGAATCACAAACTTTATTATTGTTTTTATTATTTATTATATGAATTGACTCATTATAATTAATTGAAAAGTGCAAATTATGATCACTTTGGCTAGCCTTACATTTTATTTTTAAGTTAATATGGATGACTAACAGTGTAGGACCAGTGATATTGTGAAACATTTGTAGTTGTGGATAGAGATGGGAAGATGTATTTGCTATGACATGATGTAGATAATGAAATACACATTGATGATAGTGTCAATACTAAAAATAGGAATTTACATTAAAAATAGACAAAAATAATATCAATAACCATTTAGTATGTACAAATATATGGATAAAAAAATACTAAGAATAAATAATCTACTAAAATAAAAATTGTTAATAATAACCATTTAAAATAAATTAGAATTTAATCATATATATGATATAATTCAATTTTAAATTTGTATATTTTTAAAAAAGGTTTGACTTCTGATTTAAAAGTTCACATAGAAGTATATTATTAGAATAGAAATGGAATAAAAACTAGTAATTTAATAAAGGATAGAGAGTAGTTTATTTAAAAAGAATTTTTAGAATAGACACTGAATAAAAAATAGTAACTTACTAAAGGACGGAGAGTAGTTTAATTTAGAATTTATTTTAATATGACAAGGTCTACGTAGTCGATAGTCCCTGTATTTGAATTCCTTTTGTGTTGATATATTATTTATGTATATGCTTGTATGTAAATCTACAATCAAAGCTTGCTTAATTTAATTATAAATAGTTCTTTTGAAAAGGGTCACTACCTTTATATTGTAAATTGTTTAAAGTAGAGTTTACATGTAAATTTTTAATGTAAGGATAGTGCAATAGTTAACAACAGGGAACAAATGAAAATTACATAGTCATCATGCTTGTATCTAGAGCTTCCACTTAACAACTATCCATGCTAAAGGCAATTTGGTTAAGTGTAATATAAATTTTGGCTATATGTCATTTATGAGTAAATCTTGTTGACAAAAAATTGGTGGAAGATTTTTAGCTTATAAAAATGCTTAGTCAACCACAAAGATATTAAATTAATTGTATTTTTAAAAATTTAATTAATTTAATATAAATATAATTTTATAAATTTTAATTATTTTAGAATTAAATAAAATAAAAACCAAATTAAAATAAATTTAATTTAATAAAATTCAACTAAAAAATAAAAATACTAAAGACTTAACACTTGTCCATATAGTCTTAATACTAAATTGAAGACCATGGACTAAATAATGATGATTCAAATGGTTTTGGCACATGTTGGTTTGGTATGTAGGGTTTACTAGCACATAAGAATGTTTTACATTTGTTCATAGGCTTCAATGTAATTAGGGTTTTCAATATGTAAATCAAAGGGCTTAACAACAAGGATCACCCACATGGTAAGCAAGGTTTCACAGTTGTTGAAATGCCTTCACTTGGTGACTGGGATTCAAAAATATTAAAATCAGGGTTAGACTGCTTGGATTATTGGCCCTACCTTTATTATTTGGCACCTTTGGCTTGAGAAAAATAGAAGGATTTTCCAAGATGTTAAGCAGATAGGGGATCTTTTATGGTGGAAGATCTTCAGCAAGGTCCAAGAGACTATTTTAGCTAGATGTTACCTATCAATTTTTGTGGATCCAAGTGATCTGCCTTTTGTGAGGAATCTAAACTTGGAGGGTAGAGGGATTGATTTATCTGCTAGTAATGGCCCCCATAAAATTAATAATAAGATTCATTAAGAGGGTCGGTGGCACCCTCCCCCTTAAGGAGTGTTGAATATAAATACAGATGGATCTTCTAGGGGGAATCCTGGGCATGCTGGGATTGGTGGTATTGGTAGGGATTGTAATGGAGGGGTGGTGTTTTTATTTTCTATTTATAAGGGTCACCATTCTAATAATCTCATGGAGGATCTTTCTATTTTTCATGCTATTAAAAGAGGTTATTCCCTAGGCTGGAAGAGGATTATTTATGAATTTGATTCACAGATTGTTGTTGATATGTTGAATGAGTAGAGATTTGATGGTGTTAATTAGCAACTGTCTATTGTGATCAAACAAATTGTGAAGCTATGCAGTTCTTTAGAATTTGTTTCTTTTCATCATATTCTTAGAGAATGGAATGGGGTAGCTGATCTTCTAGGAAAATGGGCCTCTGAGCAAGTGGAGAGGTGGATTATAGATGACTGGGGTCTTTGATCATTAGAGCTCTCTTTGTCCCTCAAAAAGATAATTTGGATGACTTTCACATGTAATCAGTTTCTTAGTTAGGTCCCTTAAGGGACTTTTGTTGTGTGATCAGTTGGTGGTTTATGTGGGCTGCTGCCTATTTCTCTATAATGATTCTCTGATTCAATAAATTTTTACCCCCTTTTCTTTAAAAAAAAAGTTGAATATCATCTTTATGATACTATGTTTGGATAAAATAGATAGCCTTTTATTATTAATGAGTATAATAATTTATCTATGTAGTTTCTTAATCATAGAAACTACTCAAATACAAATAAAATTCAAGAGAAAAAGATTTTATTTAAATTTAATTTATTTACATGTGACCCATGGGTGTTTTATTTTAAAAAATGTGATTAATTTTTTGTTTTGTTAAATTAGAAATTAGTAACATTAAAATGAAAATAATTAAATTAGAAATCATGGTATGTATGCCTACAAATGGAGGCGTTTAGTTTGATTAGTTTATAAATTCATTTTTTTTGGCAAAAAAATCCCAACAAAATTATTATCTATAATAGTAAATTAGAATTTTGAGTGACACATTAGTTTTACTTGAATAAAACATATTAGTTAATATAACGGTTTAATAATTTGTAGTAAGTTATATTAGTTTTAATTATTAGTAAAAGTTTAAACCAATCATAAAAAAGTAGTTGAAATATTCCATAATAATAGAGTAGGGAATATTCCAACAATTTTACATATAAAACTTTAGTATTATTATAATAATATGTTAATTCAAGTGTTATGATTGGTTAAAAGGAAAAAATCATTTGTTTTAGGTTAAAGCTATATAAATAAATTTTTATCCAATAGTTAGTAAGAAAATAGAATATTCCCTAATAATAATTTAGGGAATATTCCACAATATTGCACATAAAATTATAGAATTGTGATAATAATATGTTAATTTGTACAATCTAATTCATTGGGAGGAAAAAATTAATACTTCAAACGAAATTTATAATATCTTTAGAGACTAATAAATAGTACATAATTAATTGTGATAATAAAAAATGTAAGAAAATAGAGTGAATATAATGCTCTCATTTCATTAATACTTTGCATTAAAATTGTCTCTACAATCTAAAGTTGGAAATGTATACCTGTAATCAACTATTGTTGTACTAAAATTATGGACTGATTTGATATCTTAATAAATTGTCATGACTTTATAAATGCTTAGACGAGTTGTTATCTTTGCGACTTCCAAAATTATGAATTTTTTAATTTGCTTCTACTTAATTTTAATATAATAATAACTATTAAAATTTGAACGAAATAGTAATTAATAATTTGTTTATTTCAAATATAAAAGATTTATAAATTAATAAGATTTAGACTCTCAATTAATCACATAAATTTATATTAAAAAATATTAAATATTAAAAAAATAATTAATTACCCAATCAATAAAATTGTGAGTGTTAATTAGACTTACTTAACAATGAAAAGACAAACATAATTTTGATTTGAAAATTGACTATCAATAACAAAAACATCACATTGAACGATAAGATCTCAATGATAGAATAAGTAGTGACTCGTTTTGGTTTCATTAATTTCTTATCTTCTTGTAGGCTGTTGTTTTAACCGTGATTTTTCATAAAATCATTGCACGAATGAGAGCCCTACCCCACACGCAGCTGTCGATGACTCAACCATTACAAATTTAGATGTATGTAAATATGTTTATTATCAGAGATCGCACCAAAGGTCACCACAGCCCATGGCCACAAAATTCTACACGTAAAGACAGCGTGTTCCCTGTCATATTTGGACTTGGGCTTCACGTAATTTGTCTGTTATCCCCATTTTCAATTGGGAGTAGTTGTAAGGACACAGCTGAATGCCAAAGAAAAGAAAGATATGAATCTTTGTGGACAATTACAAGGGATCATTATATCGGCTTACAACTCATTTCATGCCAGAAATTTCAATTTCTAGCGTATGTAAAGTTGTAAATGATAGAATTATTCAAATGGGGGCCCATGATGGTGTATGACTTCCAAAATTGCAAATAAATTCCAATTGATTTTCTTCACTCACCTGACATCGACACGAGCTCCTCTAGCAAAAATCAAAGAAGATGGCGGTAATTAAGTTCTTCCGTCATGGGTAAGTGTGAGGGTTCATGATAAATGCTTTCCATCTTAAATATCATTTACGATTTTTTTAAGTGTATCATTCTCATGGATTTGTTGGAAAGGTTTGTAACTAAATTTAGGGGAAAGGTTTTAGTAGTGATGTATTTATTAATGGTGTAATAAAGTTTTTATTTAGGTGTGTTATATTGATGGAACATATTAATGTGTATATATATTAAAATACATCAATAATAGTATATGTAATATCTAATATTTGTTTAACATTTATTCTATAAAATTAAAAGTAATCAATTATATTTTGACAAGTAAAACTTATGTATTGATATTTTAATTTATAATTATTGGTATTCCAAAGATTAAGTTTTGGTCATAAGTTTAAAAAATATATTTCATGAACTCTCATGATAAAATTGGTTATATCATAAAATGTATGATGAGTTAGACCTTGAAACTTTAATTATAAGTAGTTAAGATGACATATTAAAATGGGTAAAAATTTCAGAGTCCACTGTGATGTTATTGCATCTTAATTTGCTATCCAAAGTTAGGGTGCACTACTACTGAGACCTTTCCCTTAATTTTAGTAACATCTTCACACATATTGTAATTGAGAAAGGAAATAGCTTGAATTTAATTGGCTTTCGTAGATTCAAAATCTATGATAACAATAGTTGCATGAATAAGGATGCAAATTATAATATTAATAAATGGTAAATTAGGATTAAGTTTGGGGTGAATCCCAAAATAATGATGCATCTTCAAATTTGTGTCAACATTATTATTTATACCATATCCATGGGTATGTAAATTTCAAAATTGAAAATATGACTGAGAGTTTTGAAGTCTATTTATATGCTCTCACCTTCTAGAACCCTCAATTTTGACATTTGGGTGTTGAAATCGACATCAAAATTCTGATTAAATGTTGTAGTGATTTAAAAGATAGTAATGTAGTGAGGGGGGAGGGGGGGGGGGGAAGGGTGGGGTGGGTAGATCTAAGGTATGGAACTCAATGATAAAACTTGTTGAATGTGAAGTTGCTAGGTTCCCTCCTTACGTATGAATGAAATGCATGGGAGTAAATGAAACAATAGTAAATGTCAACATCGACGCTATGAAGAGTCTATAATGGAATTGTGAGGAGTATTTCTCAAGATCAATACTTGTTGAAAATAGAGGAAACTAGTGAGAAATATAAAACTTCATCATCAGCTTTACTGAAGAACAGTGTATCAATTGTATTTGGAGACATAAGAACAAAATAAGCATGGTTCTGATGATCTTGTCATATATGCACAACCATCAGAGGAAGGATTAAAGCGGGAGTTAGAAGGATTACTCCCAAGGAGAAATTTTAATAGGAGAGATGCAGTCTCCAAAATAATATCATCTTGGGTTATGTGGTTAACCATTTTACAAGTGGATAATGCATCATGCTTAAGATTGTGAGGATCTTATAGAGATTGTTCTAATGTAAGATCATCAATCTTCTTGATGACTATGATAAATAGAGAGAATAATCTTGATTGTATAGATGAAGATAAATTTATAAGTGATATGCTTGTTCCTAATAATTGAAATATATCCTTTATCTACTAAATAAGTTATACATGAAATACATTTGATTTGTTTATTTGTCACAGTTTTATTAAATAAATGATTAGATTAAGTGTTCTAAATAGATCTTGAAGAGTAGATTTATACTATCTATAAAATTAAAAAAAGAGATATAAGGTAAAATATTTATTTAGATAAAAAATATTACAATAAAAATATTATAATGCTAAGAAGAAACATCTAAAAAAATAAATGGTAAAAGTTTAAAATATTTAATTATTTAAAGTGTTTTATTTTGCATGGTGAGGATGATGGTTTATTATATCTATCTACAAATGTATAAATCCCTCTAGATACCCATCAAAAATAGTCAAGTGGTTAACTAGGATTGTGTCCTGGGTGATTTTGATGACATGGATGCCCCTTACTCATGGTCGCTTAACCAAAGAAACATACTAATTTAGATACATACTTTTTTTTGGATTGTTCTTAGGGTTATTGGGACCCCTACCCATAAAAAACAAAATTAGGTCTGGCTTAAGGATATACATCTAAAAGACATAATACCAAAATCCCAATATGATCAAAATCCCTTAAGTAATATATTAATACTACGAGTAGTTGTAGGAGAATATTGGTGCAGACACCAGACTTTTACATAGTAATGCAGGTAACTGCTAACAAAAAAACTTACAAGAATAAATTATTCTAACACTACCACATGAGAATCATCCTAACTGACATGAAAAATCTCATTATTTAGGACATGTTTTTATAGAGATGCCAACTGATCAAGAGGTTGATCTAGATATTTTCCTTAAAAGACACCTTTCCCTTCAATCAACCTCTCTCCTTCACTATCCCCTTTAGCTCACACAACACCAGACCTAGAGGATGATTCTACAACCCAAGACCTTTGCTTACCAAACCATTGTAGAATAGGGAACTTCCCACAACAAACATAATGGAAAATAAACTTGATAGTAGCCACTCATTTAGGAGATCACCTTGCTACCCTCCAAAAATCCAACTCTAGTAAAGGATTCCAAAGACTCAATAGCTTGGGAAGGAACACCTTTTTATCCAACACCTCTTCCTCTTTATCTAAGTAGAAGGATTCTAACGCTTCCAAAAAGTTGATAATTTTTTCAAACCTTTCTTCCAAGAGTCTAAAAATAGAAATTGGAATATACCCTAATCCATCTTTACCAATAAAAGGAAATTTTGAGAAAAGATCCAAATCTACCAGATCTATCTAATAAATAAGGTTAAGCCTATATTTCAAATGAATGAAAAATTTGACCAAATCTTTAACCATACCTTTGTTAGAAAATAGAAGGAGAAGGTTAGTGTTGAAAAGAGTAGGTAGCTCTGAATTAACATGTTAGTATTGACTATGACTAATCTCCTCTACTCCAACAATGCAAGATAAAGCATTCACCATAGCCACCGAGGAAGACTAGAAAATATGCTACATTTTAAAAGAGGAAACCACCCCCATAAATCCCATATCTCACTTAGGAAAACTACGAAACACTATCAACCAAAAGACTAACTTTACCAAAGATTTATCCATTTAAATAGATGATCTCCACCACTTACCTTCTTCAAGAAGAGAACTCCACATAAATATCTTAAAATAAATGTATACCACCATTAATAATGCTTACAAGAGATAAATCCAGCTAACACATGCCACCAAAATTGTTAGATGATTCCCATGCCTTGCCATTATGATTATCATCATGGTGAGACATCCTTTTGATCAATGCACCAAAAACCATAGTCACAAATGATTATAGTTCAATATGATCTATGCCATTAATATTGAGACACTTTGATTTATAATTATCTATATGTACCCTTTCTAATTGATTGATCCCAACATTGGTAGGAAAATATCCAACCACATTCACTTCATGAAAGTAATTATCCTCTTTCCATTCCTAAAATAGGTGAAGAAGCTCCTAGGCTTTAAATAAAATATTATTAAGATTCCAAGATTTAGCTCACTGATTTGTGAGAGCTATAATCACCACTATAGAATCTCCTTTAATAATTAGATATTCAATGCCACATTCCATTTCTAATTATAGTCTAACAATCAGAGCTTGAGCCTCTGCCTCATTATTGGTACCATCCATAATTTTAACCAAGGAAAATCTAATCAAGGATCCACTATAGTCTTTTATCATACACCCTGCATCAAAAGCCCCAAGATTACTTCTACATGTTTTTATCAAAATTAATTTTAAACTAGCTTAGAGGTGGAGGCTCCCAAATAGCTTCACGCCTTATTTTTCTACTTTTAGACTTGTTTACTATCGACCCATTAATGGGAGGCATCTTGAGAAATTTATATCTACTCTTCACTTTAATATTCCAACTAGAAATAAAACCTTTTTTGTGACAAACCTAAGTTAAAACAACATATAAAATATATGTTTCAATTTGATGAAGAACCCCAGATAATGACATTTCTTTATTTTCAAAGATACACTAATTTCTTTCCTTCCAAATTGACCAAATGAGGATAATAGGACTAACTCACCACAAACTATATAGAGAGTTCTCAACATCTCCCAAAGCCTAATATTTGAAGGCTTTTCCCAGAGAAAGAGGCTAGGCCCAAAGCCAATCAAACTTGATACAAAGCCATGACCAACACCACATAGAAAAAGATCAATTGAACAAAAAGTGATTGGTAGATTCTTCCTCTTGATTACACATACATAATCTTGAGGAACCCTGAAAACCCATTTTTTGCAACCTATCTTGAGTTAGAATCCTATTTTAAATGACCAACAAAGTGAAATCCCCAACTTTTTGGAGCCCCTCCTTACCCCAACACATCTTATTTCCCCAATAAAAAGACACTTCCATCAACGTAGCCATTTGATAACTAAGGTTAATCAAGTATCTACTAGATTTCACACCAATCTAATGGAGACTATCCTCTTTTTCATTTAGAAAAACTTTCCTAGAAGATAGGCACTCTGAAATAGCCCTGCTCTGATCCTAGTAAATTAGCAAATCCACTAAGATTTTCCACCACCAATAGGCTACACCTTGGTAAAATTAAAGCTCCAAATAATCAACAACCTTATGTCCCCACAACTCATGGAGAGTTACACGTGCCTCAGGGACCTGTAGAAGCTCCTCCAAAGGCTTATGGTTATTCAAAGAATTAAATCATAAATTTTCTCACAACCCATTGTTGATAGTACATGACACATGATTAGCAATAATCAACTTACAAGACCATAAAATGGAACCCAAACTAGAAAAAAATCTTGTTTTATGACCAAGGGGTAAAAATTAGGGATACATTTTTTAATTTATAAGCCTTCTCCCCTTAAAGACTAAAATGGCTTAAGAGAGACAATTTCATGAGTTGCACTAGAGGTGAAGATAGCAACAAAGAAACCTTTTGGAAGAAAACAAGTAGGGTAAAATTTAGTGGCCCATATAGAAATTAACTTGGGTTTTTTGGCAAATCTCTAAGATTTTTTTGGAAAGTCTATCAAAATTTAATAGCTGGTGTTTATGTGAGAAGAAAAATGGATAGGCAAATCATAACAAGATTCAAAATTGAGAGGGCATGTGACTGTAGAAAAAACCTATAAACTTTCCTTCATCCCTTTACTGCTACTAAAAGTTGTCATTATAAGTATATGAATGGATGTCTGTTTACATATAATGATGAATAAGCTCATATTGACTTTCAATGGAGTGGAAAACTATATTTACATATATGAAATTTATTTTAAACAATAGGTGATCCAACCTATAAAACTAACTTATACCCAGATAATTTATGTAAATCCATGTTGTTCACCACCCCCTAAAATAGCCTAATTCTAGTTTATAAAACTAAAATATTCATGAATTAATGAAGAATAGCCACTAAAATTTACCCTAGAAACAAGTCTTCACCTTTTTACCCCAATTTAAAGAAACCCATTCTTCCACTTCCCCCAAAGCCAACTGTTTACCATCACACTTGTAAATTATGGCATTTTCAGAAAGCTTATATAGATTATTGAAAAAAGGATTGAATTCCATTCTAATTCCACCAATTTCCCAATATGCACTCCATCAGTAGAAAACACCTTGGGTTGATCCTCCAAATGCTGAGGAAGGATCAATAATACATCTATTAGGACATTTGTGCTACCTCCAATTGGAAGGGCATTTGCTCCTATTGCCACTTGCTTGTCTTCTACAAAAGCTTCCTTTTCAAGGGAGAGGTTTTGACTAACTCCATCCTTGTTACCTATGTATCGATCCCCTAATGGATTTTCAAAACCAAAATAAATCCCAACAACTCTTGAGTTTCACAAACTTCATCTTCCACCTATCATGCCTCACCTTTCCTACCTCTACAGCCACCTCATATTACTAGAGTTTTGTCATTTTTGCCTCTACTACCCTACTCAGGGCCCTGCATCAAATCCCTTGCTCATGCCATCCATTGAGTATGGTTTATTGAGTTCAAATTTTAAATTTTAACAACTTGAAAGTTGAAATTATTTTTTCAAACTTAATAAGCCCATATTTAAAATGTGGGTAACATAATTTAAATCAATTTAAATGTATACTTATTCAATATTATAAATTTACTATATATTTATTTTTAAAATATGAATAAAAATACCAACACTCTATATAATTTAATGTTTTTTTATAATACCTTCAAATATATTAAAAAAAAAACTTATAACTTTTAAAAAATATATCTTGAAAATATCTTAAATAATAATTTAAAATTAACTTTTTACTACAACCCACTATAAATCAAATAATTTTATAACATGACCCCTCTTGAAAAAACTTAGTAGCATGAATCTAACAACTTAATAAAAAAACAATCATTAGAAAAAGAGGCATGCATGCAAAAGAAAAGAATGAATTTTAAATTGCTTTATGAAACGTCCGCAAGCAAAGTCCTCACATTCAATAAAAAAATATTCTCAATATTATGAGGTTAATCAAAATACTCTCAATATTATGAAGTTAATCGAATTTTTATAAATCCTTTTTGTAAAGAATGACACTTAGAATGCATGATTTAGTGATTGTAGATAAATAATTTCTCCAAGGAATGTAGTCAAAGCATAAACAAATAAAACAATACACACACTTTATAGTAAATAAATATGATCTAAATCTTAAGTAGAAAGGTGGAAGCATTAACATTTCTCTTGAAAAATAAAAAATTTAAAATTAAAATGAAACTTTGATAATATTAAATATATAAATTTATATATAAATAATTATATTTAAATTTAAATATAAAATAATTAAATCATTTGAAATTGTTGAATTTGAAATTAGACTTAAGTTTTAATCTAAAAATTTAAAGTATTAGAAATAAATACGTTAGCATGAATCACTTATAAGTGCTTATGGGAATAAGATTTCACTGCAAAATGTGAATGGTAAATAAGATTTTTAAATTATAAATTTAAAATTGGAACATTAGAAGTTGAAGCATTGGAATCATATTTAAGTAAATTTTATTTTAGTTTTTTTATGTTGATTTCTAATTGTATGAAATCACTCATTGAAAAATTAATAAGTGTTGAAAACCATATTTTTCTTAATAATTGAGAGCAAACTATGAATAAAGAGAGTTGAAAATTCACTATCTATAAATTAATGAGTCATCTTTGTAACTATAGTGTTATACCTAAGCACATAGTCACTAATGGTCTCATTGGATCTTTATTTAATTTAAGCTATCTCTTCAAATGTAACATTCATGCCAATATAGACTAATGTTGTAAACTAGGCACGAATATGCATGGTAAAGCATAACACCAATTTACATAGTATTTCAAATTCTTTGAATATAGTTTAATTAATAATTTATTATTATGAAAAAAATATAAAAAATATGCATAAAAAGATCTAATATGATAATATGAATCTCCTTTGTCATTGAGTAATTCAAATTTTGGAATCAAAAATCTTTTTTCAAAGAGTATACAAACACTTCATAAATCAAGAAGTTGAGAAGGATAGCATTAGAAATGATTCTATTCTTTAACTTTTAAGACCCAAGGGTTAAGAAATCATCTTAAACTGATTTTTTAAAACCCTGTACAACATATACATCTGATAGTCATTCACAATATAATTTATACTATTAATTGATTCACTTTTATATTGAAAATTATTTTTTATTGATATTTCAAGTGAAAAAAATCTGAAAAGTTTGCACCATTTTTGTAACATAAATACAATACAAAAATGATAAAACTACATGTTTTTATTTGCACAATATTGGTGCCACATCTACCCTCGTTTTGTACCACCTTAGTTCTAGATTTATGTTTAAAGAAAGTTTGTTCAGACTACTATTAAAATAAATAAATTATATGCTTATTCTAAAAGAAAGTGGTACCTTGTGCTCTAAACGGGGGAGAGGGGGTCGGGAGGCTGTGGGGGCATTAGGACAATATAAGGACAACCATTGTTTTTTAAGTGTTGAAAGATATCAATCGCATCACGTCAGGTTAAATTATTACATTATGTTTTTCTCGCACTTTTCCAGGGAATATTACTGGCAATCATGTGATCACCCAACAAATCCAATGGTTATCTGCAATTCTTGGACTTTTTTTAATTTTGTTTCTATTACAAACATTATCACGAGACATTGGGGTTTTCTGCAACACATTAGCCAAAAGGGCCTTTGAATTTTGTGGACAATAAGAGCTCAGTACATTGACTTACAGCTCATGGCATGCCAGGATATCCTTACAATGTAAACCTTAAGCCAGCTTGCATCCTCAAAATTGGCTATAAATCAAGCACTACCATTGCACATTGTTGTAGGTTGTTCGCACTGTTATTGTTTTAATGGCGTCCTCTTCCTCAGCATTTTTTCGCTTTCTCCTTCTCCTTCTCCTTCTCCTTTGCTTTTTAGATTCATCTAGTGCTCAAGATTTCTGTGTAGCAGATTTGGGGGCTGAGCTCACGCCCTCTGGTTACCCCTGCAAAAAGGCCACTAGCTTGACTGCAGACAATTTTGTCTTCAGTGGTCTCCGAAATGCAGGTAATTATACTTTTTTATTCTTCACATACTGGCAACTTAGTCTCAGCGTTTTTTGAACTAGTTTAGGTTACATTCAGAGTGAGAAAATTCTAATTAAAATGGTAGAACAAAATTTACATATAATGTTTTTGTAACAAACTTTGATATCTACAGATAATCAACAAGAATGTGTTGTTTTATTTTTGGACGCACTGATAATTTAGTCTCAACTTTACAAACTTGATATCTAAACACAATCAACAAGAATATGTTATTTTATTCTTCCACGCACTGATAACTTAATCTCAACGCTTTGAAACTATTTTTGTATTTCATCTTTGATTTGGGCCATCATTATATGTACAGGTAATGTGAGCAATGCCATTAGCGCCGCTGTAACACCAGCGTTCACGCCGCAGTTTCCAGCAGTGAACGGGCTTGACGTGTCCATAGCAAGGCTGGACCTAGCCCCCAACGGCGTCATCCCTTTGCACACCCACCCGGGGGCCTCTGAAATCCTCCTCATCATCGAAGGGGTCATTTCTGCAGGTTTCATATCCACAGACAATGTAGTGTACAGCAAGACCCTGTACCAGGGGGATGTGATGGTGTTCCCGAGAGGGTTGCTTCATTACCAGATAAATGCGGGAAAATCTAGTGCACTTGCCTTTGCTTCTTTTGGGAAACCTCTGCCTGGATTGCAGCTTACCCCCTTTGCTCTTTTTGCCAACAATCTTCCTGTTCAGACTGTGACGAAGGCTACTTTCATTTCAAATGCTGAGGTCAGGCGGCTCAAGGCTCTCTTGGGAGGCACCTGATATAATCCCTGCCTATTTTAATGGTTAAAGATCACGTTCTGATTGTTTTTGTGATTCCCATTAATCAGCTATTTAAATCCCCGGTGGACATAAATAAAGATTATCAAGTTTATCATTTGAAGAACAATAAAGATTATCATGTTTATTATCAGGTTTACTCTGGTTTGCTTACATTTACAGTCGGACATTAATTTGGGAGACAAGCAGCTAATGAAATGTTTGTGGAAACTTAAGCCATCATTTTTGTAATTTATGATATGTTATTTTAGTCCAATCCGTAGCTTCCAAGGTCATTATTATCACTTTTTGATTTGTAGTTGAGACATTTTAATACTCATAAGTTTATTTAGTCGTTGATTTTACTTGAACCATTAATCATTTTTTTTAAAAATATTTAGTATTTTTTTTATATAAATTTTGTGATTCATGGAGAGTGTGATTCCCACCAATTTGTAAGTATTGGTTAAACTCTGATTTTTTAGACAATTATCTTATGAGAAAGTGCTTTTACATAAAAACTAAATACATTTATTTATACAACATGCAATTAAATTATATAAAAAAAATTGAATTTAAGTTTTAATTTAATTTTTTGGTATAATAATTGTTAAGAGAGAGTTTAGAGAAATATCTAATTTTTGTGTAAATTTGAAAACAATTGTAACTTGCTGACCAAATAAGTATAGTTTTTAGGACAAGACAATGAGAATCTATAATATTTGGATCAACTTAAACACTTTACCACATTCGTATACACATTTTCAATAAATTAGAATTGTACATTGTACATTTTTAGAAGATCCCAAATATACATAAATTTATTTGACAACTCTCGACATTAGGTTTGGGGATCCAAACTAACTACTTTTTGGATTTGTTTTCCTATTTTTACACTTCCATTTTTTCCCCTTATTTCTATATGCTATGACCGCTATCCGTTAATTTTACTTAATAGAAAGTGTTAAAAAAATAAAATTCAATGACTTACATTAGATTTTAGGTGGTTAGTATAAATTAATTAAGCCTTTAAAACTCACATCTCTTAGTGTATAATATAGATGTCAAAAATAAAAAAATTACATAATATTAATATGTTTGACTTGTGTGGTAAAAATATTCCACAATAACATGTTAGATGTGATATATGTGTCCTTCATCCTTTCGAATAAACTATTTCACTTATCTATATATAATAAATTAAATTCAAATTCAATATTATTAATGTGCACATTGAATTTACAAAGGTTATAAATTAGAAAAGGGAAAATTGAAAATAGATCAAATTAAATTTGGAGAGGGTAGGACCATGTATAAATAGTTTTAGATCTAGGACCATAAAATGAGATAGAAAGAAAGTATACATGAATATGTTGATATTTTTTAACCATTGAAAATCTACAAATAATAAAATTTTATTGGATTTGTACTAATAAAATGATAAACATAAGGCTACGAGTAGTTGCATAAATTCCAAGAAGAGCAAAATAAGTATAATACAAAAAAGAATTAACTAACAATAACACAATAATGTGAATACTCATAACAACTTGTATTCAACTCAATTTAAAATAGCTTTATAATAGATGTCTTATATAAGAGAAAGAACATGTAACTTCCAACTAGAATCATGGAGTTAACTGTTAGTAGACTAGTGGAGAATAAGTGTGTAACAACCACTTAGCTAAGGCCAGTGGTAGCTAACTACCATAGAATAAAAAATCATCGAAGCAAGTTAAATCTATATGTGTAGGGATAATATATTTAATAAATAAACGGAATACTAAATATCCTATACTAATATCCCCCTTAAGCGTAGCTTAGGTGGGTAGAAAAAAATGTCTCAACAACTAGGCCTGATGAGGTACCCATGTAAAATACAACTCTAAAAATAATGGAGTAAAAAGAGAAAATCTAGTGGAACACCCCCCTCCTCGCCCTGCCGCCCCTCCCTACCCCCCTCCCGTCCCACCCCAAAAGAGAGACAAAGAATAGAAGGTAGGACTAGAAATCCCCACTCGAAGCTACAACTATATGTAACCACCCTGTACCCTACAAAACAACCTCCTAGAATGAGTGTGGATCAGAAGCAAATGTAGTGAAGAGTGGATCACTATGAAATAGTGAATGAATTCACCAAATATATAATAGATCTCTAACTAAGGTGTGATTTTTATACAAGGAAATATGATCCTCATGAAAAAAAAGTAGAAATGGCAACTACTCCTTGAAGGGATGGTGCATCTAAAGTAAAAGTGAAAGAGTGTGGAAAGCTTTGTAACTATGTAAAAGACTGCACAATGTTTGATGTATCTTGAATCAAATATCTTGTTCCCTTAAAAGACTATGGTGGACTAGAATTAGGTGGATCAAAAAATAACTCCTTAAGGAATGGAAGGTGAGAAGGATATGGAGGAAGTGGGTCCTCATCACTACTGTAGTTATCTATGGTAGAAGAAAAGTCATCAACATCAGATATGTACAAGTTTGGAGGCATTAATTATTCAAAAAACTATTTGAGCTCAAGATGGATAACTTGGGACTCAAGTACATTTTTATCCAGTTGAATTTGAATGTTCGTTAGAGATGCTAGCTAGAGTTATTATCTGATTATGATTTTGATATCGACTACATTACAGGTAATAGTTGATGCCCTTAGTTGTAGAAGGTACATAGCATTCGTGTCTACTATCAAGAATACTTTTAGGGATCTAGTAATCGAATTCTCACCAGAAGATGAATTTTATGATCAGGTAAGGAAATCAATGTCTAAGAATGCACAAAGTCCTAGGTATAAAGGATTCATATTATATAATGATGGTCTTTAGCATTAAAATGGAAGGATGTATGTTTTAGATCGAGATAATCTATAAAGAATAGTGCTAAAGGAATTACATAATGCCTAAAGAATTGCACAATACCCCATATTCAGGACATCCAAGAGTAATAAAGTTAATGGTAGAGCTTAGACCACTTTATTTATGGGATTGAATTAAGAAAAATATAGTGCACTTTATTTCATGTTGTCTAGAATGTTAGCAAATGCAAGTTGAACATGTGCATCCAATTAGATTGTTATATCTACATCATATAATGGAATGGAAATGGAAGGTTATCAAGTATGGGCTTTGTTCAAGGTTTACCATTGTCATGAAATAAACATGATATAATCTTGGTATTAGATGACAAACTAACCAAGGTGGTTCATTTTATACCAGTAAATTTGATAGATGATGCATTGATACATAGGTACATGATAAAATACTAAAACTTATCAAATCCTGACTCTGAACTTGCTTGAACAACTTCTTTATGCTTTACTTTTTTCACTAGGTTCCATCTTCAACAAGAGACTTTCAACTTGTTCTAGAATTTATAACCTCCATTGATATAATCCTATTTAACAAATACCTTGGAGTCATTTATACCTATCATTTCACCCCTTAATCACTATCTCACTCACTCATTCATTCATTCATTCATTCATTCATTCATTCATTCATTCATTCATTCATTCATTCATTCATTTCTTTTTCACTTTCCTCACTCACTAGTTGATCTCTCAAGGATTAAAATACCAAATCATGTGATTTATATAATGAACACAACTAGATATTATGGATTATATTTTATGATCATATTACACTTCTCTTAACACCATTAAACCACTCATTCACTTTCCAACTCTCACTTACACCCCTAAACTTCACTAGTGGCTATATCTCCTTTTAGTCCTTTTTCACATTTATCCTTTGTTTAAGAATTATGTAGGTCCTATACAACATATAAACCCATATTTTACCACCCTATATATTTTTACAATTCTCCATAAATTTTCAATGTCTAACACCATGTTTAGGTAGTACTTCCTTTGTAAGTACTTAGTCAATTAGGCCTTCCTAACCCTACAACACACCTATAGTACTATTTCCATACTGTACGGACCTGAAACCCACTCAAAAACTCTTTAATAATTTTATATACATCAAAAAATGCAAGAATAAAAATTTTCATGATTTTCCTATGGTTAGAATAAAATATATAAGGTTTTAAGTTTCTAAACCCTAGTTTGGTGATTTTAGGGGCCGAGAGGCTTCAAAATTTAATTACTTTAGTTTTAAGAAATTTATAATAGATCCAAGACATTCCTAAGGTATATTTTGAAAATATCCAAATATGAACATAATCTATAAAGATTATTCAATCCTATTAAGGCTTTTAAACAACAAAACATATAATTCTATGTACTTTTAGATGATTGTGCAAGGGGTTTGAGTAGATTGTGTGCTTCCAAAAGGTTTCCAACTTTAAATGGATTATACCTATGAATATTTCTCCTCCCACTCTTTTCCAAATTAATAAATTCAATAATCACATGATTTCTCAAACATATACACGCTCATTTCTTAGCATTTGCTTAGATAAAACAAGGTACTTGGATTTATACATAAGGTCTGTTTGCATTCAAGAGGTTCCAAACTTCACAAGGGTTAATATCCAGACTAGTTTACTTTTAAATATCATCAAGACTCAACCACTTAAATAACCAATCAATATTTCAACCACATACTCTCATTTCTTTTAACAATCTAACTAAGTGAAATAGGGGCAACTGTGTAAATAGAGATCCTTCATTATGATGGATTGTGCATTGAATTTATCATTAAATTTGAATTCAACCCTACTAATATACCTTCCCATCAATCATATAATATCTAAAGACCATCACTTCAATTAGAACCATAATTTATACCTTAAGAACATCACTTACCTTCATACCTTTGACTATAATAAGCATATACAGGGTCTTAAGATAGGGTTAGGTTTGTCTGAGTTTATTTCACTATGAAACAACATGTTCCATCACCATGAGATATATCTAACTCAAACATCTTCAGGGTTACTATACTTTAGAAGTTCCTTCCAAACAACCTTCATCAACTCCATTACCATCTTTTTTATCTTAACTGTTACCTATATTCATTTTCTCAAACATGTAACAACACACATAAAGAAGTTTGTTTATAGCCTCATGGGATTTTAAAATGAAATATAAAATCTATAAAATTCACATGATTATAAAGAGAGAGAGAGAGAAAAAAATAAAAAAACTTTCCTTTATTCATATGAACCATTTTCTATTACATTTGCAGTCCATGAATGGACTGTATCAACATTTTGGAGTTACATTCTTCATATATTTGTTTTCTCTCCTTCTTGAAGCTCTATCCTCTCTCCCTCTTCTCTCCCATGCTAAAACTAACTTCCAACTTCCCTTTTCCAACCAACCTCTATGTTGGTTTGGGTAGTTACTACTAAGACCCCTTTTCATTGGCCAACTCAACACGTGAGAGGCAATTACATTAGTCAACATGACTCTTTATTATTACTAACTTAATGACTTAGACACATTATGTTCTCAAAAAACTATTTACATGACTTTTTTGACCCTTAAACCAATATTATCTCATCTAACCACTTCTTGCTATGCTTATTAGTCCTCTACGCTTAGTTCAAGAATTTGAATTTTTAAATTGTCACTTTTGGTGGGAAAACTCAAAGAACCTATAATTCTAACTCCTAATGACTCAAAAATGACTCTAAAGACATGAATGGACCTTATAAGGTCTGTCTCATGCACTTACAACCCAAAATGGATCAACTTTGACATATAACTAACACAAGACTTTTCAACAACTAAAAAGTGATGTTTATATGCATGATGCTCCTGCATCATACTCCCAAGGAGGGAGAAAATTGAATGGCAATGTAACCATCTTATTTATCTTTTTCCAATTGTCATTTACTTGTCTTTCTTATCTATCTTCCTCTTGACTTTTCTCATGTTCCTCTTTTTTCCATTTTGTCCTTCTTAGTCTTCAACACTCTATTGTTTACTTTCTTCTTCTATCTTCTTCTTCTCAAATCTTTCTCAACTACAAGTGTCCACTTATCCAATTCATTATCAGTCAATTCCTAGTGTTCATACACATCTTCATCCTTTTATTTAGCTATACTTGTGTAGACATCATCAACCATTTGCATTTTGTGAGTGTCATGAGACCAAATTGCCTCTTCACTAGCTCCATAAGCTTGTATATTTGTTTTAGTCTCCTTTTTAATTGTACCTTCCCTCATATTAGCTTTTTTATCCTCTTCAACTATCTCACTTATTGAATAAATTTCTTGGAAAAAATTTCCATTATCTTTCTCATACTTTTTCTCATCTAACTCAGTTGTAATATCATATAAACATGTCGTTTGCTCACCTTGTCTTGAACTCACTTGCTTATCTTTGCTACGCTTGATCAAGATTTATTATGACTCATCCTTTCTCTTCCAAATTTTTTTATGACGTGAAAATTCTTATTTCTTCTCCATACATGCACTATTAATATCATCCATGCATGTCATTACTTGTTTATGAGATTTAATTACCTCTTTATGTCTTCCATCAACTAGGTCATCCAACTCTTCCTGAATCTCACTTGCCTCTTCTTTGAGATCATTAACAAGCTATCATGTTTTTATTCACCTTATTTCAACCATTTTTATGGACTAAAAATATCTTCTATCATCTCCAATTCCTTCTTCAATGTGAGAGTATCTATCTCTCCACAATTTTCATCAAATTTTGGACCACATTATTCTTCATTTCCTTCAAAATTTTATCCTAGACTAACATGTGTAGCCTTCACTTATTAATTATCCATCAATGTTTCATATCTATGTGCACTTGAACTCTCACCTTTATACCCAATTGTTCTCATCACCATTCTTTTCCATGATTTACATTCCTTCTCCATAACCTCATTGATTGATTGAAATAAATATTCATCATACTTGTCATAAGTGATTTGTTTACCTTTACACATGCTTGTGTTATCTTTACATTATTAATCTTGTTTAATCATTTTTATATTGAGTGGAAACATCATCCTTTGCTCTTTGTTTACCTCCACTATGTCTTCTATTTGGTTCTTGGACTTTCAATCTTTTATTTTCATGCTCTCTTGGAGTGTACTTTCAATACTATCTTCATGCACCCACTTCATGTTTTTCACAACCCATTTTATGGATTATATTCTTGGATTGAAATTTGCTTCTTACCTTTACATCTTGATGCTTCTTGGCTTGGTATGCTATTCTATCTTGATGTATTATGCCCTTCACTTCTTTTTTCCATGTTTGCTCTTGTTTTTCACTTTTATTCCTGTCTTGCATGACCTCTTTCTTGAGGTTATCCTCCTTCTCATCACCTATTGTCTTAATCCACTTAGGCTAAACATAAACATGCCCTTGTACCATATTTGAGGGTTGTACATTGCTCCTCACTTGTCCAACTTGTATGTTAGCATCTTCCTTCTCATATGCACAATCATAATCAATCTTAAGCATTCATTTACCTCCATATATGACTGACATAAGGTCATTTATTCATTTGTGTCTTCATGTTTTGCCTTTGTGTTTTCATGGTTTTTTATCCTTTCATCCTTATGGGCCTCCTCTCTTAGTTCTACTGAAATACTTGTCAAAGAATCATAAAACTCCTCTTTCATCTCATCCTTATCATGATAAATGCATTCAATCTCTATCTTCTTGTCTTCTACAACTGGTCCTCTTTCCTTATCTTCTTCTTTCATCTTGTTGGGTGATGGTTTAGACCCATTATTAAAACTCTTTAAGGCCTTATACTTGGAATTCATAAAACTTTCCTTCATTCCTACATACACACACTAAAAATCAACATTAGAATATAAAACAAGAAACTGCATTATCTCCTTGAATGCCTCTTGCATAGATATTCTCCTCTTGTCCTTGTCTTCTCCCTCAAGTGATTATTTTGGCACTTCTCTCTCCTTATTCTCCTCAATGAGAAATATTTTATCCACTTCTTTTTCATGTTTCTCTCTTGGAAACTCCTCAATCTTCATGAATCTATGAGTTTTAATCTCTCTTTTCTTCTCTTTTCTCAAGGCATTCATCTTATGCCTTATCTCTCTCATAAGTAGCTCTAGTGGCTACTTCACCTTCTTTCTCACACTAAAAGCAAGCAAGTGGTTTCCTTGATCTTTACTGAGATTCACCATGATCTCTATCTTCTATAAACTCTACCATAACTCTCTTCTCATATCTTTCACCTCTTCTTCTACATCCATCTTCTCCCTTTCTCTTCACTTTCTAGGCCTACTTAGACCAATCTCTTAGAAAGCTGCCTTATTACCTATTAGACCTCCTCTTGAATATTATTATCTTTCTCTAGTAATTTTTATATGAATTATCTTATACCTCTTGGCTCTCCCTTGGAGTCCTTCCCTTATTTCTCTTACTTGAGCTTAAATGCTCTTTCCACTCTACCTCTAGTTTTTTTGACTAGTTTAAGTACTTCCATTGGAATTAGGTAATTTTGTATTCTCTTTATCAATATGAAATATAATTTTACTGAAATCAATAGATCATAACTATACCATACACTTCTCCCACATTACCCTACAATGTCATCTCATGTAATCCTCGTAACATGCTTTCCTAATCTTAAATCAAGAAGATTTAACAAATCAAAATAGAATGAAACCAAGAGATAACCTAGATATAATCCAATTTATGTATAGGTACATAGGAAAATATTTAAACTTATGAATTCTTAGCTTTGAAATTACTTGAACAACTTCTTGATGCTTTGTTTTGTTCAATAGGTTCCATCTTCAACGGGAGACTTTAAAAAATTTATAGACTTTATAACATCCATTTCTATAATCTTGTTTAATAAATAACTTGGAGTAATTTATACCTATTATTATAACCCTTAATCACTATCTCACTCATCCAATTCATTTTTCACTTTCCTCACTCACTAGTCTCACTAATTGATCTCTCAAGGCTTAAAACACCAAATCATGTGATTGATCTAATCAACACCACTGGTTATTATGTATAATCTTAAATTATCATATTAAACTTATATTAACCATATTAAACCACTCATTCACTTTCTAGCTCTCACTTACACCCCTAAACATCATTGGTGGCGCTATTTCTTTGTAGCCCTTTTTCATCTTTTTCCTTTATTTAAGAATTATATAGGTCTTATACAACACATAGACCCATATTTCACCACCCTATACATATTTAAAATTCTCCATAAAGTTTCAATATCTAACTACATGTTTAGGTAGCACTTATTTCATAATTACTTAGTCAATTAGGTCTTCCTAGCCCTACAACACACCCACAATACTAGTTTCATACTGTACGGACCTTGGACCCACTCAAAAAATCTTGAATCCTTATCTACACATAATAATATTAAATAATATAAATTTTAAAGATTTTCCTATGGTTATAATAGAAGATAAAAGGTTTTAAGTTTTTAAACCCTAGTTTGGTGACTATAAGGGCTGAGAGGCTCCAAAATTCAATTACTTTAGTTTTAGGATTTTTAAAATGGATCCAATATATTCCTAAGGCTTGTTTTTAAAATATAAACCTATTAAAATAGTATATAAACCTTAGTCAATCCTATTAAGACTTGTAGATAATAAAACACATAAATCTATTTACTTTTAGTTGACGATGCAAGGGGTTTGAGCAGTTTGTGTGCTTCCAAAAGGTTTTCAAATTAAAATGGATTATCCATATGAATTTTTATCCTTAAACTCTTTTCAAACATAATCAATTAAATAATCACATGATTTCTCAAAAATATAAACACTCATTTCTTGGCATTTTCTTGATCGAAAAAGGGTTCTTGGCTATATACATAGGGTTAGTTTATATTCAAGAGGTTCCGAAATTCACAAGGGTTAATAATTTTTTTTTTTTCCTTTAACCTATCATCAAGACTCAACCACTTAAATAACCAATCACTCTTTCAACCACATAATCTCATTTATCTTAACAATTTGATTGAGTGAAATAGGGGTGACTATGTAAACAAAGATCCTTCATTATGATGGATTGTGCATTGACTTTGTCATTAAACTTACTTTAAACCTTACTAATATATATTACCATTAACCAAATACTATATAAAAGCCATCAATTAAATTAGAACCATATTCTATACCTTAAGAACATCACTTACCTTCATACCTTTGACTTTCATAGGTGTTATAGGGTCTTAAAATAGGGTTAGGTTTGTTTGAGTTTCTTTCACTATAAAACACCATGTTACATCACCATGAGATATATTTAAATCAAACATATTCAAATTTATTTTAATTTTTAATTTTGTTCTAAATGACCTTCATCAAATCCATTACCATCTTCTTTATTTTGACTGTAACATATATTCATTGTCTCAAACCTGTAACAACACATAAAAGGTATGTTTATAGCCTCATGATATTTTACAATGAAATATATAATATATAAAAATCATATTATTATAAAGAGAGAGAGAAATACAATAAAAATAACTTTCCTTTATTCATAGGAACCATCTTCTATTACGTCTATATTTCATGAATGGACTCTATCAACTTTTTGGAGTTACATTCTTCATATCTCTATTTTCTCTCCTTATTGGAGCTCTCTCCTCTCTCCCTAATATTTCCCACACTAAAAATAAATTTGAACTTCCATTTTCCATCAAAAATTTACATTGGTTTTGGTAGTTACTATTAATACTCCTTTTCATTAGCCAACTCAATGCATGAGTAGCAATTACATTAGTCAACATGACTCTTGATTGTTACTACCTTAATGATTTAGACACATTATGTTATCCAAAAATTATTTACATGAATTTTTTGACCCTTGAACCAATATTGTCTCATCTAACCACTTTTTTCTATTCTTATGGGTCTTCTAGACTTAGTTCTAGAATTTGAGTTTTTAAATTGTCATTTGTGGAGGGAAAACTCTAAAAACCTATAAATCTCACTCATAATGACTCTAAATGACTCTTAAGACACAAATGTACCTTATAAGGTCCCTATCATACACTCACATATAAAAATAGATCAAATTTAATCTCTAACACATGACTTTTCAAATACTCAAAAGTGATGTTTGTATGCTTGATGTTCCTACATCATGCACCTACTCTTTTGAAGAGGTTTGTAAAGGAAGTGTACCAGTTACATGGATTTTTAGAGAAGATCAGTTTGGATCATAATATAAAGATGAGTTTTAGGTTTTGGGTAACTCTAAAATTAGCTTTGGGTACTTAATTAGACTTCAACACTATATATCACCTAGAGACTAATGGTTAGACTGAGCGAGTGAATCGAGTGTTAGAAGATCTTCTTCATATGTATTGCATGGATAAATAGTAAAAATGGAAAGATTATATTTCATTGGTTGAGTTTGATTACAATAACTTATACCAATCAGGTTTTAAGATGGTACTATTTGAGGCATTGTATGATAGAAGGTGTAGAAAACCAATCAATTGGGACATGCTAGAAAATAGAGTAGTTTTTAGACCTGAGATGATTTTAAAATGGAAGATCAAGTTAGATTAATCAAGTAGAGATTGATCGAAGTTAATGATAATAAAGAGAGCTATGCTAATTTGAAAAGAAAAAATAAATAATTTTTAGTAGGTGATAAAGTGTTCTTCTAGGTTAATCCACATAAGAGCTCGATTACATTCAAGAAGTTAGGAAAATTATCATTGATATATGTGAGATCCTTAGAGGTGTTAGAAGTGGTCAATCCTATAACATATAGGCTTGCATTGACACCAACCCTAACTTTATTATATAATGTCTTCCATATTTTTTATCTTAAAAATTATGTAATTGATCCTACATGTGTTGAATTAGACTGCTTTATAAGTTTTAGATCTCGAGGTGGTTATGGTAGAACCAATCAGAGTAATTAACACTCGCAAATTTCATTTGTATAATAGATAGATGTCATAGTGTAAGGTATTGTGAGACTAATACTCTAAAGATAGTGATATTTGAGAGAACTATGATGAATTTTACAAATGATTTCTATATTTATTTACTTGATTTGGTACTTCATACTATGTTATTTTTTTGTTGAACAATATTTTTAATTTAGAACTTATATTTGAATAAGTGTTATCAGGATGATGGCCAAAATTAGGGGGGGAGGATATTACATCCTGATTTCTTCACTGAGTAAACTTATTTGATTATCCATAGATATTTATAATTGATGATTTGATTTGATTATTATTTGATTTAGCTATAAGTCATATGTTAATATGGGATAAATGTATGTTACTTTGATGTTATGATTACATCACTATGAGTTAGTTGTATTGTATATTATTTATAATGTGGTCATGTTGATTCGTTATTTCAACAGTCTTTTATGAGATATGTCACGATGTTATGATATAACTACTTGATTTTGACATAGGAGAGACTCATCTCTCAGAGCATGATGGAGGGAGAGCATCGTCAGAGAGAACGACGTAGATGGAGTTGTTGGGAGAATGATAGAGAAATAGCTAAAACCTTGCATACACCATGTTAAATAGTATATATTAAATGCATAGTTTGAATTGTTAGCGTTAGTATGTTTTTAATGATTGTTTGCATTTAGATAATTATTTATGCATATTAGTTGTGTGTTAGTTCAATTTTATGCTTATGTGAAATTAATTTCATATGGTTGTATTTTGGTGCTATGTGCTTATGTTAAGTTATGAAATTTGTGATTCAACACAAATTTTCATGATTCAGTTACAACTGGATATAGTCTAACCATTGTGTTTTGATGTAATATCATGGATTTACCATTCTAAATTAAGAAAATATTGATGACTTACATTAACATTATTATTATTAATTTGTTGTGATAAGTTATTTGTACTAAATAATTGTCTATTATTATGTTATTTGAAAAATATAAACATAAGAAATAAAATAAATAAATTGAATAAAATGAGTTTTAGAATAATACAAAAGATTTTTAGTTTTTCTTTAAGGCCAATTTGTTAAAAATAGAAGATTTAGTGGCTTAAGGAAAGTTTTTAAAAAAAGAGAAAGCATTGAATAAAAGAAAATACAAAAAGAAGACAGCTTTAAAGAAAAGCGCCATATTCTTGTAAGGAAATAAAAAGATAAAGGAGGGTGCAATTGGGAAGAAAGGGGGAAGCAATTGGAAAGAGAGAACAAAGCATAGAAGATAGAGGAGAAGAGTGAAGAGGGGAGCGAAGTGGAAGAGTAGAGCGAAGGGTGTTAGACATTCTATTGTGCCATTTTGGTTAGGAAGCTTTCTACAAGGTAGGTGCTCTGTATCTATTTGTTTTCTGTGTTGTAAGCAATAAAATAATGTATATATATACAAAGAATTTATTATCTGGATCTAATCTTATTTCATTGTACTCCATTTATATGCTATCAATAGTGATTCATTCCGATATGAAACTGCATAATTATGTATACAATGATTTAGATAAATAACTATGGTATACAATGATTTGAGTGTATTCAGAAAACTATGGAGTACAAGATGATAGTAGAGTAAACTATTTATAGGCATCGTGAACTGTATATTATCTATCCAGAATGTATTCTTATATATCGATCTACTACTTATTATTAGTGATATCAACCCAATATATCTATATGTGTTGTATTTTATCTTCTAAACTGATCTGCAATTATATTTATGGTTTTATATATAATGATTTGTATTTGCAATTTATATACAATGAACTGCATAATACCTAGCGAACTACATAAAATAAATGAACTACATGAGTTATATACATTGATTTACCAGTTTTCATCCGAGAGTATATATGTTAGGATCGGTGAACTATAGTTGCCAAATTATATACTGATTTATATATGTTGATTTATATACATATGGTGATCTGGGTATGTTATTCAGTGAATTAAATTAAAAAATGAACATCAGCATGCAGCCATATATATGTATTAACCTAGAGATTCATTTAAACCAGAGATAATTTTATGTTGATAGTTTAGCTATATTCATCTATATTAAGTTTACCAGATGATATATTAGTTAATCAGATGATATACATAGCCGTATCTTCATTCCGTATATTAGCTATTTAGACTAATATATACGGCCTTTTATTTAGATTATGAGGGTATTATTATACAACGAGAATTTAATTAGCGACGTCTATGTTGATTTATAGAGACTTTGATACCATGTTAATATGCATACAAATATAACTGAGTGCAAGCTCCCAATCTGAGCATTACAAATACGTATAACATCTTAAGCTAAATTCATGAGTATTAGTGAATCAAAATATATTTTGGATGTTGAATTAGTATCTATTTTAAAGTGCAATGAATGAATTAGTATAGTGAATGAATTAGTAGAGTGACACTAATGAATCAAAGTATAGTGAATGAATTGTATCTAAGTACATTATGTAATATATATCTAATTTCGTGGTTTACTTGCTGGATTATTAACAAATCTAATCAAAATATATACTAATCGATCTGAGCATGGAAATTAATAAGCACATGTGTGTGTGTGTGTGTTCGTTCTTAAAGATCCAGTTAACATAGAATCAAATTAAGAAAAAAGAATATATGGGTTTTCTCATATACGTACAGACAATGTGTATGGCTTACATGCCACTTATGAATAAAGAATGTTAGTTGTAAGTCTTATGGCAAAAAAGTAATTACTAGAAATGCATGTTGACATTAAAACATAGTGGGAATTTACCTATGTCTTTAATATGGCTTGTATATTTTGAACGGTTTAAGGAATTGGTCTTACACTTAATATACATATTGAACTAACCATAAGGAAATTAAATACATAAAAACCATATGAGAGTTTGAAGTCGATTTAACTGGAGTAGAATAGAATATGTATATGGATAGTCTATTAATTATAGTACCTAAATTATTAACACAAATGTGCAGTTATAATAATTGTTGAAATCAATTATTAGAATTGTAAATGACTAATTTTATGTGTGTGTGTGTGTGTGTGTGTTTGTGTGTGTGTGAAGAATACATTTATGATGTACAAGTGCTTGTATATGTGAAAAAAATCCATGTGAAGACTTAGGTAGTTTATGTATAACACATAGAGGTGTGCTTGTATCTGTAATATTAACTATTGCAAATAAGCCATAGAATTATGAGGGTTATGAATCTACAATTACATGAACATAGCCTACTAAAATGTGACAAGTTGTTTAAGAGAAAGATTATGTTTTCGTGAGAATTGTGACTTTCTTTGTTATGAATGAGTGATAAAATGGGGTAGTTCATATATAAAAATTGATGGACTATGATATTATTGCTTGTCATAGAATATACTATGTATTCAAATCTACTTATAAAAACTAGATTATGTAGTGTAAATATAGGTTATACCTAGTTGGTATAAACTATAATTGTTATGCTTATTATTTATGTGATAAATAATATTGTAGAGATTCATTCATCCATTTGATAGACTAAATGTATGCATTTTAATTATTCTTATGTTTAACATGTTTTATTCTTGATAGTAGAAAGTCATATATATGAATTTGTTGGTTATATTTATATTAATCAAATCTCGTATTGATGATACTGAGTAAGTAGTGATATGGACTTCACTATCTTACTAGCATCATCAATGCTGAATGAATGTAATTTGATCAAGTGGGGTGTGTGAATTTGACTAATCTTAGAGATTAATAATTATTAAAAATTTTAGACAAAGTAATGCTAGTTATACGTTATCATTTTATATGTATGATTTATATGTTTGTGTAATATCATGTTAGAATGAATTTTTTTTATAGTACACTGCATATTCTTAGAAATCATATAGCATACAGGTACTGGCTTGCCTCTCTAAATTTTTACACTATCAATATCTACTCATATGTGAAAGAATGGTCATTCCTTGATGGAGGATTGTGCAAGAGATCAATGGTCCATCATTGATGTGAAAAAGCACTTGAATAATACTCTCCCTCTCCATAGTAGTACTTCTTTTGAGATGACACTTGATATTGCCATAGATACTAGAGTTCGAGGAACTCATGATTCATAGAGCTTTGTATCTTGCATATTATATTGTATTTATTATTATTGAAACATTATATCTGATGAGATGTAATTAATTACTTATTATATCATGACATTAGTAGTTACGTATTTGTACTAGTTGTAATTGTAAATCTATAATTACATTATATATTCAGTTACGTTGTGTTTCATACGATGATAGTGATCAGTGATGGATAGACATCACATTCTTATTTTATGATTATCTTATCTAGAGTATTTTATATGAATCACTAATTAAATTTTTGTGGTGTAATATAGTGAAAGAATATGTTATTAAAACAAAAAATAAAAAAAAATATACATTTATAAGTAGATCTTAGTGGAGATGTTACAAATAAAATAGAAAAAAGTCTAGGTAATGACTTTCAATCTAAATAGAAAATCTCACACAAGTTACTCAAACCAAGCATGAAAGGTAAACCAATAGTATTTTTTATTAGAACTTGGAAAGACAAAATTTTGAATTTGGATTAAAAAGTAATTTAGATTTATAAAGTGATGAATTGTTCTAGACTCAAATGAATAACATAACAACACTTTTTTGAAAAATACAAAAATAGTGATTTGAGAAAATTTTGAACAAGGAAAAACATGATTTGGATTTGACCAAAATAATACCTCTTTGTTCAAAATAAATGGTGTATAAAAAGTGTTTAGTTTTTGACGCATATTTAGGTTTACACATAGTTTTTAAACTCAAAATACCATGTTATAGACATCCAATTCCTAGCACCATTTATGTTGAAATTATCAATTTTACTCGAATTACACTTAAATGTATACTTTAGGTCAAATCCATAAAACATTTTAAATGGTTCAAACTTGTCACTTAAAAGTGCCAGTTTAGGTCAAAGTATTCCTAAATAGGGTAATACATTTCATGGGTCAGCTGACTTTGATCAGATCTTTTTGAATCAAAATGATAATTTCATCATTTAGTGCTTTGGATCACTCTTTTCTTTCAATTCATTAGTACACATCATGTAACTTTGATATTTGGTGTTGGCAATATTCTAAATGAGAATACAACTCCAACGAATCTAACATCACCTTTTAGTTCCTCTCCAATCAAATTATGACCCAGTAGTATGCCTTTCTGACCATTTTGATTAATTGAGGGCCAATTTTCAAATAATTGCATAAATATTGATTAACCTTGTTTAAGGATAATTAATCCAAATCAAGAGATTACGTAAATTTTCTATGAGAATTGTTGATTTTTTTTTTTTTTGAAAATTGATTCCTATTAACTACATCATCAGGTGACATCATTTCTTGAGAAGACATTTCTAGGCCATAAATGCCATAAATATCAAGATTATGGGTCATCCATGATAGTTAATGACTTTTATACCTCTCCAATGCCCCTTTTTCTAAGTTCATGATGAAGATAATTATGGATTTATCTCTAAATATTAGGATTATCCATGGCCACACATTTCAATCTTGAGATATACGGTCATGGTTGATCCTGACCAATCTCAAAAATCAATAAATAGAGAGGCAATGGAAATGAATTTTAAGCTATTTTGATGCAAATTTATTTTACTCAAATATCTTAAAAGCTTGAATATTGAAAAGTTATAATACTAAATTATTTCCACAAGGCTTTGTATTTAATCATAGTTTTTTTTTGCAAGCTTCATTGATAGGTTATTTTAGTGATTTAAAATCAAGATTTTAGTTTTTATGGAGTGTTTTTAAGGCATTGGAGGAGCTTACCACCATTGTTGACAAAGACAAGGATGCTTGATCAAGGGAGAACATGTTTTTGAGCCACATGGGTATCATGAATCTATTTGGAAATGTAATATGGTGTTGCTTTCTTTCATTTATTTCTTGCTATTTTTTGTAATTATCATAGGAATAGATAGGCTTAGTTAGTTAGTTATTTATGCATATTTTATTATTTATGGACTAATGCTTGACTAACTTTCTTTGTAATCCTCTCTACATCTTGGCATACCTGATAGGACTAGATGCATCTCACACCTAAAATATATCATTTTACAACTCTAAAATATCTATTTGGACCCTTAAAACTCATGCAAATTTATTTTCTAATTTTATTTTGCCATTTTTGTTTTCCACAATTTTATATAGTAATCGATGTCAACAAGTGATACTGACATTAGTTACCTAGCTTAACTGACATCGGTTAGTAAAATTGACATTGATTAGGTCCCAATTAGCCAAAATAACCATCGTCAATTGTAACAATTGACATCGATCACTATGTTTTTCAAAAAACATAGACTCAAGAACTATTTTTTTAAAGTTAATTATTCTAAGCTAAAAGGAGCTTCAAAGCTAAAGGATATCCTGACATTTTTGCTGAAAGAACAAGCTTTTGCTTTGATAAAAACATTTTAAAATCACCTCTTACATGTTTAAAATCAATTAGGAACTTTATTTTAGGTGTTCAACTAATAATTTAGATGTTTTGGTGAATGTTTTCAAAGTTTTCCACTAAGATCAAGGGGTTAGATGAACACCACCAAACATTTCATTTGGGTTTAAAATTGAACACACTTGTCAATTATTGATTGTAATAGTTGTTTACTTAGGTTTTGTTTGACAAAAAAAATGTTGCGTGTATGCTCTTCCATTTGTCTCCTATAGGGAACACTTGGAATCAAAAGCACCATTCCTATTGCAAATAGCCTAGTCCAAGGCTTAAAAAAAATGTCACCTAAATCATTCCCCAAAAACTTGCCAAACTTTGGGTGATCTTGAAAACAACCCTAAAGTCTTTCTATTTTATGATTTCTTTATTTTAATGCAAACTTGGCTTGCGAGGGAGATGTCATTACCTCTCGTGAGCTATATAGAAAAGCTTTGACATGGGGTTTCACCTCCTAGCATTGACTTCATTTGACTCCTTTGGAGTTGCACATGGGATGCATATACATTTAGACATCACACTACACTGAGCAAATAATAGGATGCAGTGGTTGTAAAAAAGACTAGACCTTTTTACAACTAGATAATGCCATGGTCACCCAATTTCTATGATTGTATTTTGCATCATTTGACGTGAAATTCATTGTTCAATTGATTCCCATAGAATGATAAAAAACTTGCTAGTTTAGTCAACTCCATATTACCATACCCTTGCTAGGATTTAGATGATTATACTTAGTGTATTTTGGTCATTATTTGTTTGGTATGATTTGAGGCTAAAACTTATCTTTTTGTTCATAATCCATGTCAAAATCATGTATTTTAGTTAAGAAGGGTAGTGTTATGCTGCCTAGATCATGTCAAATCTTTTCTGCCTTTGAGTCTTTGAAACATATACAATTGACCACATTATGGGAGCATGTTTACGTCGTTAGGTTACATAATTTATTTTAAGAACTTTTTTACCATTGTATCAAAAACCATTTGTTTCAAACCATGTCATGTATACCATTTGGAACTTGTTTATTCACCATTATGCTATCCACTCTTATCTAGCTTGTTTGGTCCAATCTATTCTTCAACATTGCATTTTCAATTAACCGTGTTAAGTTTGGATCCAAACATTGATTTATTTATTTTTAAACCTTAATTCATGGGGTTGGTACACAAATATTTTTCTTTTTAGTTGCATAGCTTCAGTTAAATGATTATCCAATTTTGAACACTATTGATTGTTTGTTTGTTTGAGTGCCTATACTCATCAATTTTTGTGACTTTGTTTGGGAAAACACAACCTTTCTTCAAAAACCTTTGATGTTAGATATTTGATGTTAGGTTGTTTTGTGTCAAATCTTGGCACAAACTAATTTTGAGATGTATCTTCACTCTTTCAACCAAGATTGAACTTTTTGTCTTTTAAACATCGCTTTTCAGAGTTTGTAGAACTATAAGTCTTTTTGTTTTCAGAGCTTTTTTCATTAAATGTAGATATGTCTAGATACATTTATGGTGCAGTCATAGATAAACCAACTTATGATAGAATGGCTGCAAAAAATGACTTTTATGACTTTAGTCAAGACCCCTATGGTGACAATATGGTTTGTGAGACAGATTTCTATCCACCTCACAAAAATTAGTCATGGGAACACAATCAAGATCCAACTTACGATTTGAATGATTGGGTTTATTAGGAAGACTTGGATACTTTGGCTTGTGTAAGTAATCACATTCCATAGCATACCAAGATCACCATTTTAGGACCTCCTCCTTTGGTTTGCACAAACAACCAAATTAAGAAGCATCCAGTCATTACCATTCTAGGACCTCCTCCTTTGATTTGTACAAGCAACAAAAGTAAAAAACATCTATTCGTTACCATTTTAGGACCTCCTCCTTTGGTTTTCATTATAAAACAAACTAAGAAGCATCTAGTCGTTACCATCAGAGGACCTCCTCTTTTAGTTTGCATGAGAAACCAAACTAAGAAGCATCTAGTCATTACCATTCTAGGACCTCCTCCTTTAGTTTGCATGAGAAACCAAACTAAGAAGTGTCTATTTGTTACTGTTCTTGGCCAATTACCAATTTTTGATAAACCTATTGTTGAAGAATCTCCATTTGATGAACCAATTATATTTTATCCCTTCTTTAATAGTCTAATATTTGGAGAGTCCATTATTGAACCACAAACCATTGTTGCCACTAAACCAAATGTTCCCCACTTTAGAAATTTTGTGTTGATCTTCAAGCCTAAACAAGAACCATTACCTCTTCAAAATCCATCTTATGAGGATCAAAATGTGTTCAAAATTGATTTTTTTCAACCAATTATGAACCAAAATGAATATGTTATTGTTAAAACACCCATTTGTGACAAGATAAATTTTGATAAGTTACCTATTCATATGTTACCTATTTTTAAAGAGCCTCATCTCCTTGACAAGCCAGTCCTGGTAGAGTTGTCTCTTGATCTTTTTCCATTCATTGAGGAGTCTCACTTTGATAGACATGATTTTGTTGAGACATCCCTTGAGCAGTTCCCTCTTTTTGAAGGGATTAACTTAGATGAGTCAGTATATGTTGAACCCTTATAAAATGAATTAGTTTTTATTAAGCCCATTATGCCATCATATGCCCTTATCAAAAAATCAACTTTCAATAGAACATTATGAAAAAAACCATATCAAATGAAGAATCAATATTAGAGTCAAGTTCCTTTTTTGAACTGACATTGGATTTAGCATTAGAAATAGAATAAACATCAGTGGTAATATTGGATTCATATTCCCTTGCTTTGAAATCAAATTCATAATATTGGTTGTTACAACATTGATTGCAATTGCCTTGTAGATCAATTTGTGATCCTTCTATAGTTTTTGAGGATGATTACTTCAGAATCAACACAAGTTCTCCTAGTATCTTCTATGAGGATTGTGTTTCCTTTCACCATCCCATTATTACCACCCAACATAGCCATCATATTGACATTCCACCTAACATAAGTGTTGATTGAGACTGATAGAATCACACTTTGTTGAACTACATCCATAGTGACATATCATTTGCTGAATATCAGGTGGACCAAGACCACATTCATTCAAAAGAAGAACAATCTCCTAGTGAAACCTTTTTGGAGGTGCTAAAGGATAAGCTAAAATAAAACTCAGAATCTTTTAGTGACACCTTTTTAAAGGTGCTAAAATATAATCAAAGTCAAATGTTAAAATCTCTTTGTGAAACCTTCTCGAAGGTGCTATGGGATGATAAAAACAAATTCATTGGCGAAAACCTCATCGAGGCACTAATAGCTAAGCACAAAAGTTATTCATTATTTAATGAAGATAATATCAATGATCAAATCAAAATAACTTCTAATCTACAACACAATCAGATGGTAGCTACTCTCAATTTCAAGAAACATAACAATTTGATGGTCCTATTGAGAACATCTTTAGAGGTCTTTAGCCCCACCATAACCAAAATTATGTCAAATATAACATCAACAAAATTATGTATGAATGAAAGTCTTGATCTCCATTTATTTCTCCACCATTATACATTCTATTATCACCCACCTATTTAGTACCCACTTATCTCATTTATCCTAGCATTGTTTACCATCACTAGAAAAACTTTCCTTTATCAAAGTTATAAGGATATTTTGTCTCGACATTTGAAGGAAGCAGAATAAATTCTCTATGAAGATCATGAATACATCAATGAGATCTAGATTGGCAATAATTTCTTAACAGAGCAATTATTATGAAAAGGTGTTGGATATCAACTTATATAACTGATCATTTTTTTTGTCTCACATATTGACTAGGACGTGCATCTCCCTATCAGCAAGAGAAACAAAACCATTTTTCATCTACCATTCACCCATTTTCCATTACCATTCCTCACCTCTTGGAGACAAAGCTATAAACCATTTTTAGGTAGTTTTATACAATTAATATCCACGAACCATGATGTTTAAACTACATTGACTTGAGGTCCTTCAAGAATATGTAGGTAGTGATCAATTTTTATTGAGGTCAGCTCGGTCACGTCTTTCCCATGCACACACTATTTTGTGAGCAATCTGATCCTGTCATTACTTGGGGGTAACTTTGTCACCACTATATATAATTCTCTTCTGATCATTTCATTATACCATTTTCATTCCTATCTAGACCAAAGCTTATTTTTAGTCATCTTACCCAATCCTATTTTGATCTTGGTTTATTTGGTTCTTCTCGCACCTTTTGTGGGGGGATTATGATGAAGTTTCAATAATCAATCAAATATATGTTTATAATGGTAGTCTATGAAATTACTATGATAGTTGATCTGGAATGATATCTTTCATCTTATATCCACATTTGTTTATGTGAGACTGATTATAACTGCCTATGCATAAATTAGTGTTTCACCTATCTTGCTACTAATTATAAACACCTATGGAAAAATTAGTATCATTGACCTATGTTGTTTTATCCTAGTTATAATTTCCTATGGAAAAACTAGGGGAAACACTTATTTATCATGTATTGCCGCATCAGCTTGCCATTACTATTTTGATTTGACTAGCCCTTTGCCAGATTTGAAAACTTGTTGGGACCTCATTGGTTTTTCCCTACCATTTGTGTGGATGGAATTACTATAACTTGAGGTCATTTTAGGACTATGTGGATCATGATCAATTCATTTTGAGGTCACCTCAGTCCCCCTAACCTCGCTCTTACTAATTTGTGAGCATGGGTCATTCTACCTGGCTTAGCTATTTTTTTGGAACCTTTACTCTCAGGACGTGCATCTCCTCGACTAGATGGTCCCACCTTGTTCATATTTTATCCTAAAAAACACCAGAAATATTAAAAATACTTTGGAAATACCAAAAACATTAGAACATGATCCCCAAAAGAATAAAAAAATTATCTCATGCTCCTATATATTTGTACATTCCCATTCCACCATCCTACGCTCTCACCATTTTGTGAACAATTATTAAGTTTGAATGCTTTCACAATTTTGTGAGAAACTGTTAAGTTTGAATGCTCTTGCCATTTTACAAGCATAGAAACACTAGTTCATTTCATCTTGTCCCATGTACTTGCCATTTTGTAAGGTCATTCTTTTTTGTCTCATCAGCTTCTTGTTTGTCAAACCATTCTCATTTGTTTTTTGTATCTTTTATTTCTTATATAACATTAATCATGTTAGTTTGATCATCATTTTTATTCTATCCCATTTTTTGAGAGAACTACATTTAGTTTGAAGTTCATGTTAGAACATGCATCTATGAAACTATGTAGGCAACATCTACTTGTCTTATACATCTGGAGACAACTCAGCCAACCTCTTTCTTTTCTTCTTTTCTCCAATTTCTTCTATCATTTTTCCTTTTTAATTAGAGAACAATTATCATTTCATTGTTATTTGTTATGATGTGGTGGAAAGCAACGCCTCTACCACACATACATGAACATTTGTCTTTAAATCACACTAACTTGGTTTTTATTTATGTGTGTTTTGTTGTGTTTTCTTGGTGTTTTGTTGTGCTTTCACACCTCTTTTTTAATTTCTTATCTTTTTTTCTTTTTATTACTTTTTGTTCCATTCTTGGACTTGTGTTTCTTTGTCTTGTTTTTCTATTTAGTTTTGCTTTTCTCTTTTGTGTTCAAGAATGCCTTGATGGTCCACATGGATATTGATTATTCATATATTGGTCTCATGTCATTAAGATGTTCTTGCTTGTTATTTTTAAACATTTTTATTCTTGCTTATGTTTTGATAGATCATATCTTGATTTCAAGTTAGGTTCATTTATGTTTGTCTTTTTCTTTGTCTTTTGCTTTTTAATTTAAATGTAAATCACTGTAACTCTAGTTTTGGTCATTATTTTACCATTATCCTTAGTTATAGGTATTCACATTTCAACTAGCTCAGTGTAATTGGAATCTTATGCCATTATAAGTTATTCATACTTATGATGTCTAATTTCATTTTCTATAGCAAGCACTTTGTGTTCAGGTCTCAATGTCTTAACATCAACATTAACTCTGACGAATGATTCTCAAGAACACTTTGCAAAACTTAAGCATTAGGCTTCTAGGTAGCATGCATTTCAGGCTTCTTTGTCTATGCTTAGTCATGCATCTCTTCATATACATTGTAAGTCTAATTAATTCTTGGTCATTTTTCATCATTATTCATTCCATTCTCTCCCAATCTTGGGTGAAGTACATTATCTTGAAGTTCATGTTGGAACATGAGTCCATGGAACTATGTAGACATCACTCAATTTATATTGAGGTCAGCTCTACTATCTCCATTCTTCTTTTCATATCTCTCATCACTTTATGCATTATTATATGCCTTGTTTTATATGTCTTTCTAAGCCATTTCACCATCGCATGTATGTTTTCATCTGCTCGATTTAACCTATCTTTTTGGTTATATCTTTGAGCTATTTTACTTACCAATTGCCCATGTTGGGGCCAACATCTGAAACACAGCCAAATCAAATCAGTACTATAGGGGAAAAATCATTATTTATTATTTATGAATGATCAAAATTTGCCCTACTGGGGAAAAAGTCTCTTATCATGATCAAATCTACTCTATTGGAGTACTTCTTGTTATATTCTCTCTACTCTACTGGAGTACTTATTATATTATCTTTAGAGACCCCATTATAGTGGTGATTCCCTTCCTAAAGTAGAACGTTCTCTCTTTTCCTCTAAATCCAAGTTCTCCACATTAAATCCCATGATGGTAATATTTATTGTGCAACTTGTCTCAAGATTGATCAATGCTATAAGCGCATAGTTTGTACTCTCAAATTGGGTATATTTACAGTGTTTCCCTTACATTTATAGATTAAATCTTTCCCATTCCCCCTATCTTTGGGTCCTATTATACTTCTAATTATATTTTGATCATTGATGGTAATCATTTGTGCAAGCATTAACTCATTTGAATGTGATCTATTCCATGGGTTAACCTCTCACTTTCTCTCTCTTTCTGAGAGTCCATCCTTCTCTTCCATCCTAGTATGTCCTCTTGAGGGGGCATCATAGGTTTATTCCAATTTATTATTGACAACTCTTTTCTTTGAAAAGATGTTTCTTCACCTAAATGTCTTGTTATGCCTTCTCAAATAGGGGCCAAATGTAGACATCTAATTCCTAACACCATTTGTGTTGAAATTATCAATCTTACTCAAATTGCATTCAAATAAACATTTTAGGTCAAAATCCATAAAAAAATACTAAATGGTTCAAAATTATCACTTATAAGTGCCAATTTAAGTCAAATTATCCCTCAATAGGGTAATGCATTTTATGGGCTAGCTAACTTTGATCAGATCATTTCGAATTAAAATGACAATTTTGCCATTTAATGCTCTAGATCACTCTTTTATTTTAATTCATTGGTACACATCATGTACCTTTGATATTTGGTTTTGTCAACATCCTAAATTTGAATATAGCTCCAATGCATTAACATCGCCTTCCAGTTCCTCTCCAGTCAAATTATGACCTAGTAATATGACTTTCTGACCATTTTGATTAATTGAGGGCCAATTTTCAAATAATTGCACAAATGTTGATTAACTTGTTTAAAGATAATTAATCCAGATCAAGATCTTAATTGGATTTTACATGAGATTTGTTGAATATTTATTTTTAAAAATTGATTCCTATTAACTGCATCATTAGGTGACATTATTTCTTGAGAAGACATCCATAGGCCATAAATGCCATAAATATCAAGATTATAGGTCACCCATGCCTAGTAAATGCCTCCCATACCTCTTTAATTCCCCTTCTTCCAAGTTCATGATGAAGATAATTATGGATTTAATTCCAAATATTAATATTATCCATGGCCACACATCTTAATCTTGAGATGGACGGTCATGGTTGATCCTGACCAATCTCAAAAATTTATAAATAGAGAGGCCATGGACATGAATTTTAATATATTTTTGTGCAAAGTTATTATGCTCAAATATCTTAGAAGATTTAATATTTCAAAGTTATAATGATAAATTGTTTCCACAAGGATTTGTATTTGATTATAGTATTTGTTTGCAAGCTTCATTGATAGGATAGTTTAGTGATTTACAATTAAGATCCTATATTTTATGGAGTGTTCTTGAGGCATTGGAGGACCTTACCACCATTTTTGATAAAGAAAAGGATGCTTGATCAAGGGGGAACATGTTTTTGAGCTACATGGGTATGGTGAATCCATTTGGGAAGGTAATATGGTGTTGCTTTCTTTCATTTGTTTCTTGCTATCTTTTGTAATTTTTATAAAAATAGATAGGATTAGTTAGTTAGTTAGTTTTTTATGCACGTTTAATTATTTATGGAAAAATGCTTGACTAACTTTATTTGTAATCCTCTCTACACATGTAAATAAATAAGAACAAGAAAAACACCAAAGGGTACATCCTATCCTAGAAAATTGATAAGGTGGATTCATACTATTGGATTGCAACTATATACTCCTTAAGAGTATATAAGTTTTACATCTAAAATTTTTAGATACACATATAAATTAAGGTTTTTAGGACCCCTTTTATCTCAAAATATCATACAATGACATGGAACTTTAGGATACTCACTGTGTGCCAATATTACTTTGTGGAAAGTAGAGTTTTTATGAAAAACTATCAAGTTTCATACATTCTAAATGGTCCTATATGTGTGATTAACACTAGGGTGCAACATGTCATTTGGATCCATGTTAACAATCTTGTTGTGAAAATGACTTATCTTTTTCACAACCACTACATATGTCAATTGCTCATTATAGTGTGATGTCTCAGTTAAGCCTACATTCTAAGATTGTCTCTTACTAACAGAGCTTTTTAAACCACTCAAACAAGTGTCCTATAAATTTTACCTCAATTTATATACCCTTATCATGGAGTGAGATTGAAATAATACTTGGAGATGAATTTTTGAGTCAACACTTCCATAAAGAACTTGTGGGGAGGCTATGAATGCCCACCCACAAGCTAAGATGTGAGAAATAAAAATTGTAGGACTTTACTGTCATTTTACGATCACCCAAATCAATTGGATTTTGGGGAGTGCCTTAACAACTTTCCTTCCATGCTTGGAAAAAGTGACAAAAGCAATAAGTGAAGTGATTTTAATCACCTAAGTTCCCTAAAGGGGATGAGAGGAAATAAATATACCCTACAATTGGTTTGTGAAACAAAAATACAAAAAATAATAATAAAAAATCGAAAGATCTTAAGATCATTGATGTAAAGTTTGAGTTCATTTTAGAATACCAAATGAGATATGAAGTGAAATTTGCTTTTGGTTGTAAAATGTAAACTATCTTAAAATTTACAAAATAGAGTATTAAAAGTCAAAACAAGGGTGTAGAATGTTCAAATAAACTTATCAAGCCTATTCCCACTCAGCATGCCAGAATGTAAAATAAGATTATGAGACAAGGTTAGATAATGCTTTAGTCAATAAATCTTCATAATAATGATAAAGGCTTAACTTATCAATCCTATTCCCTCAAGGGGTGATGCTAATGAATTAAAACAACTAATTATGAATGGAAGATGAATTTATACCTTTTAAATAGTTTTTCTCCCTCAAAAGTGGTCAAGATGTATGTTTTTACCAAGATTTCATGTTCCAAGTCTTTGTCAATGAGATGTAACATGAACCCCCATCAGATCCTAGTTCACCAATGACTTAGGTTTTTCAATTTGATCTAATTGGGTGAATACATGAAGCTTTTCTATAGCAATTTATGCATAATAAGTTTTCACAACTGAAGCTTTAAAAGGATTAGCCATGATTTTCCATCTTGAGATCAAGATGTGTGGTCATGGATTGATTCAATCTTGGAGAGATAAGCAATAAATAATTTCATTAATATTTTAAAGAATGGGGCATTGATGAGGAATAAGAGGGCTTAATTATGATATTTATCCCATTAATGATTTATGCATGCAATCCTATTTATGATGTCATGGGATGATGTATAATTAAATAATGAATTTTCAGTAAATAAATAGTAAAAAACTTTCATAAAATTTGTACTTAATATCTTGATTTAATTTAATTTGCTTCAGTGACTTTGATTAATTTTCTATAGTTTTTTTGGAAATTTATTGCCTGGTTAATCAACTTGGTCAAAAATGTCATTTTACTTAGTTGTAATTTGGCTGGAGTATAATTATAAAAAAGTGTCAGTTACATATAAGATAATACCCTAATTAAGGTATTATAAATGCGAAATAACACATGCACATGATGTGTGCTATAAAATTAAAAGAATTTAGTGGTCTAGAGCATCATTTTTCATGGTCTTAATTTTACTCAAAATGATATAAGAGAAGATAATAATCACATAAAATGCATTGCCCCATTCATGGATACATTAACACAAATCAACACCTATACTTGACAATTTCAAATGATTTAGAGAATTTTAATGATTTTGGCCCAGATTATGCGTTGTCACAGAATATCATTTAGATTGATAATTTCAACACAATAATGATAGGAATTGGATCTCTACAAGGAGGAACCTCAACTTTATTCCTATGTATCACTGTGTTGGTGTGTATTTCTTTCTATTTGGGTTGGATTAGATTCTCAATCAAAGAAGTTAAAATAAGATCATGTTGCTCAGTGATCTAAGATAACTCATGAAATGTGATATATCTTTAATCTTCTTCATGTCCTCTATTACATTGTAGCTAGTTTACTAAGTAGATAGGTTATAAATCTAAGGAGGTCTTTGTTTGCCACCCTTTGGAGGTGGGGGATAATTACTAGCTTTAGGATTAGAGGGATAACACCATTATTTGTAAAAATGAATGTTTTTAAGGGTTGTTTCATATGAATATTCAACTTATAGTTATTTATATGGTATTTTTTAAAATCATGCACTTCATTAGTGGTCTCCTCATATTCAATATCTTCTTGTCTAGGGAAATTGGGAGTCTTTAGTACCATATAAATACTTGGAGATCTTGATGTTCTTGGGACATCAAATGAATCAGTGTATATTTGGTGGTTTGGAACCACTCATATTCATTTATCTCCCTCTGAAATATGTCAAAGGTGGTGAAAAACTCAAAACAATCAAGATTCCTGTGTTTGATAGTGTTATGCACACTACACCAATTTTACAAGGCTAATTCACAGATGTTGATCTCAATAAATTTGTTAGGCAAAGGCTTAGGCTAGTTATTAGAGTGATTAAAGGTACAATTGTATCTTTGGTAGGTGAATTTCCTATTGGATCCTTCCCCACTAGTGTTCCTAACCTATCTCTAAAGACCTAATAATTCATTAAAAAGCTTTTGTACCATGCATTGTATGGCATGTAAATCATTCTTGGTATACTATTGAGGAATTTTTTGGACATTGTTCATGATGGGTAATAAATATTAGTTATGAACTTGGGATGAAACCTCAACATTAGTTAGGCCAAGGGATCCTATATATTGCTTGGGTTCCATTTAACTTAAGGGTTTTTGGTTAATCATAGGTACTAGGTTGGGCATTGGTATGTTCTAATTCACATTAGGGATAAGGTTCAAATTAGGCATGTTAGGAATGACAATGGTAATAATTGGCATCATATGGCCTTGGGGGTTTAACTACCTATCTACCTTAATAGATTCAACCTATGCCAATGGTTAATCTACCACAGTGGGGTCTCTTTGCACAAACACAACTAAGTATCCAAAACATTTTTGTACATTTCAAAATATAACTAAACATTTTGTCTATATGGGGTTGTGATTTAGATATATATTTTATGGAAAGTGGAATTAAAAGCTCTAATGGGCTCATTGGATTATCTTCTCATGCTACTAAATTATTGATAAAATACACTAGGGTCTATAATCTCTCCAAATTAGTTCAATAAGGTATTATTGAATTGGTCCTATCTATTAAATCTTTAGGGAGGTTCAATAACTAGCTATAAGGTAAATAGGAATATCTTACACACTACATCCTCATGTTTAACATTCAAGAGTCTAAGGGTTATCTTATGGGAAGTGATGTGATCTTAAGTTGTACACCCCCATTGGGTTTGAATCATGGTAGGTATCTCTTAGGGTTTATTGGCAAGTCATGGACAACTCTAGTGATATCGATGGTCAATCCAGATAATTAATCCATTTATGTAATGGGTTATGGATTATGATGTTGAGGTGGGCTATGTTGTGAAACTAGAGAAATGTGTTGACTTATAAGATTTATCAATTTCCATTTTATGGTTGTAGGCCTTGCAAACATTCCTAATTATATGAATAACAACATAATAAAGAAAAACTTGGACTCAAGAGTATATTGGGGAGGATCTAGGTTGATTTATAATCAATGAATATCCCAAGGATGGTAACTATTGCACATGTTACAATGCTTTAATAATAGCATTCCCTCCTTATAATTCCATTTTATTTTATCTCTAAATGTACCCATGATATTGGGCATCCTAGAGGATGACAGAGTAAGGAGATTTCACCCTCTCATATTAGGTTGGTTGTTGGTGTAGTCTAGGGCACAAATTTTAGGTATTGATATCTCTTCTGTAGCCTTCATATAATATATATTAAGTCATGAATTATCACCACAAATATCTCAATAATTTTTAATAGCATGTTTCAACATGCTTAAGTGTCTCTTATATTTCTAGTTATTCAAGGTGGAAAACTATGAAATGGATCACTTCTCATAAGATATGGATCTAAATCAAAGCAACAACAAAGGAGTGAGATAGGTTAGGGTAAAAATGAGAGGTTCTCAGGTCAAGTGAGATGTTGATACTAAGAAAACTCTATGAACTCACTTATAATTTACCTATTTATATCTAGTTTCACAAAGCTCTAGTTGAGCTAGATAGTGTAGGGAATCTGAGAACTGATAATAAATGCAAATCCATGTGACATTATCTTTTAAAATAAACCAATATAATATTATTATCACAAATATGTATATAATTGTTTTAAAAAACATAATAATTCATATAAACTAATTATAATAGCTTGAGCTCATCTTAACTAAACACATACAAATTTAATTAGACTCATATCATTGTCCAAAGTGTTTACATTCACCACTTCACTGTGAGAGAAGGGGAAGGATTTCATAAAGACCACTTATCAAGCATGAACACTTTTTCAAGTTTTTGAAATCCTTATGTTTTGTATTAAAAAATATATGTCTTGAAAAGAATGTTACAAAGCATTACTTATATAAATGAGATGAGGCTCACCATCCAATATCAAAAGGTCCCACTAATAGTGATCATGGATAAATTTTTTACAACAATGCAACCCCCACTCCCCCAAAAAAATAAAAAATTAAAAAGGGAAAAAAAAGGGATCCAAAATTTGGGAAAAACATTCTTATTTTGGGACCACTTAGTTACATTGATTACAATTAGTTAAGACCTATGGGGGGACCACCACCTAACTATATTTTAGATTATTTTTAGGTTTATAGTGCTTTAAAAATGATGTTGGATTCTTAGTCCAACTTAGGTAGGTGGATAGGTGGTTCCCTGAATAGGATCTCTCCATGAGTCAATAGTTATGTGTGTGACTTTTATGGGACCTTTGTTAATGTTGCCTATATCCTGCATGGGATGATCCATGATGGCTTAGGATCTATCCTTGTTGAATTTTTTGACTTTCTTATTCATTATAAACTTAAAAATTTGGAGGTGGACCCCAAATTTACATTTTCTTATGATTATGCCATTTGGGTAGAAGAAAGTAATAATGATGGCCTCTTTGAAGTAGGCTAGCATCTTGCCCCTATTTTAATCTAAAAATACAATTTTTTCATTCATATCTCTTAGCCACTCTTCTAGTAAGTTCATATTTCTCATAAATATCTGATATAAATTTAGATCCATCATTAGCATGATCTTTAACTAAGGGAATATGCCCCTTTTAATCACAACTACCATTTTATTACACTTGTTATCCATTATTATTATAATTTACAAGTATTCATATGAATTTTGATAGAGAATATTTAATTTTTTAAGATGATCAATCACCTCCCCCAAGGTAGTAAATAATTTAGATAAAACTCCTTCCACCTTGACAACTAACTCAATAGGGAAAGTTTTTCATCACCTATGACTCCATGGTTTTTACCTACTTCTTTTTAATAATTTCATTAGAATATTTTACCACTAAGACCAGGTCTTCAATAATCATATGTTACCCCATTATCCTCATCTTCCTAGTTAGGAAGACCATGCCTTCTTCAGTCTACCAGACCACCATGCTACCTTATTGGGTGAACTGCTAGGCCAACATGCTTTTCATGTTACTCATCCCCTTAATAAATCTAAGATAATTATCAAGGACCTCATGATATAAAATATATGGCCTTTTTAGACTCTTAGTAAACAAGGGATTAATCCAACCTCCACCTTACACTAGTCCTAGGGATCTTGAAATGACAACAGTTAAAAATGTGGCAGATGAAGGGGCAACTATGGAAGTGGATGGTGGAGTCATGGGGGAAGGTGAAATGAGTATAAGAGGGGATTGAATAGAGGTGAAAAATGGATTAGGAGGAGTGAAAGTAAAAAAATGAATTTAAAAAGGAGTTTCCCATGGGGATATATGATATTTGAGTTGATCTTGGATCATTTAGTGAGATGGGCCAATGACACCTGGGAGACTGGTTGTCATCCTCAGAGATGAGATGGGTCTACTGTATGTGAACCCTAGGGGACCATGAGTATGTGAGAGGGGATAATAAGGGAGAGTTGTCATAGGAGTGGGACTAGTTGTTGAGATAATTCAATAACAAATTAGGAACCTTACACTGTGGGATTTGGAACAATTGGTTTGAAGTGCTAGGTAGGCCTAGAAACATAAGCAATGGCACTCTAAAACATGGATCTTTAAGGATCATGAGTCACTTGGGTATGCTTAGTTAATACTTTAGATATGCTCAAGGTTACTGGGTTGCCCATGGGAATGGAAAGAATTGATATGGAAGGGGCATTAGAGACTGTAGGAGTAGGGGAAGCTTGGGCACTATGAGTAATTTGGATTGTAAGGACCATAGTAATTTTAGGTCTATGAATTGTGACACTGTGGGCTACAACATTGATTACAAGGGTTACCCTAGCAGTAGCTTGGGGCTAGGGATTATTGGATCAATTAAGGTAAGCATATTGGTGACTACATGAATAGGTGTACCAATAATATAAGGAGATCCCAATAAATATTTACTCTAAGAAAACCCATCTAGGGTGTAAAATTATTGTTGCATGGGTGCTATTAAAGTGGGAGTTAATGGCTAAGAAGACATGAATGTTTGGGCTTTCAGGGAACTATGTTTGAATTCAAAGCTACTAGATAAATGTATTTCCTTTATAAAGAAAGGTGGGATTACTTGATTAATTACTCTAGATAATCAAATGATAGTTTATGAAGATGGAAGGGATGTTATTGGTATGCCATAAAATTATATCTCTTTGAGTGTCTTACTTTTCTTAAGGGTGTCATCATCTAGTTGAATATCACTGGGTCTTTCCTCTATGATTTGTTTGCCTAGTTGTTGTTCCCAAAGTGCTTTAGTAGTATTGAAATTCATGATCTCTTCATCAGTATTGCTTTAGTAGTATTGAAATTCAATATATGTGCCTCATGATGGTAATTCATGTTGATTATTTATCTCAATGCATCCACATGTATATAGACATGTCCAAAATGGTCCCATTGCCTATCCTCTTAGAGTGTTGGGTTGAAGGACACATTACACATTTCCATTGCTGATATTTTTTTCATATGATTATATCCATAGCATCTGATCATAAAAGGTAGATGTGGGTTGTTTTTATACCTCCTAACATAACAAAATCCTACCACACCCTTAGTAGTTTTTATTTCTCTGATATTTTATTAGGGACATAGGGTAGCTTGAGCGGGGGACTCATGATTCTTTCAACCTTGATCATATTCAAGCTTTGGTAATACCAATAGGCTCCAATGGTTGTGATAGAGGATCTCATTGCTATTGATAATTTGGGCATGCTTTTATCATTGATTGAAGGATACAATGGGGGTTAAAGTTGTCTTAAATGTATTCAATGTGAGTCATGATGTTATTAATGTATATTTTGGAGAATACCACATAAATTGGGGAGTTTGAAGATGTACGTGTCTATGTCATAACCCTTTCTCTAAAGGTTTTATTAGTCTATGCCATCTTTTTTGACCCAATGGTTTGGATCTTTGGTCCAATATTTTATTACCTTTAAAACATTATTGGAATTCAACCACTCTTCTATAACATTCTTAATATAAGGGATATCAAGATTGGGGAGGTGGTAATACTTCTTGTAATAATCCTTAGAGATATGTTTTATTTGATATTTGTAACCTTGTGACTAAACTATATCATTAAGGCATTTAGAGAACATGATAATATAGTAGAAGAGATCACCATAAGAAAAATAAATCATTTTTAGTGGTATATTTGTGGATCCTTGACTTTTGGATAGACATCAGGTCATCTGAGAAATCAATCTAGTCTTTTGTAGGGTCATCGTCACTTATTAGTTTATGTATATCTTACACCAATTTAAATACCTCTTTATAATTATTTTACCTTAAAATTCCTTGTATGAAAGTGGTCTCTCAAAATTCTTGAACCAATTTAGGGTTTGATGAATAAGCTACCATTCTAGATGTTAACTTAGAGACCACTCATGAAATGGCTATGAGACACTTGGATTATACAGGCAAAGGCTTGGAATTTATCAATTAGTTAACACTATGAGATTTGATAATTTGAATTCAAGGAAATGATAGATATGGAATCAAATCATATGAGACCTTATGGTCTTTAAATTGGGCCTATAGTAATAGTAAAAAGAGTTCGCATCATGTGAATTAAACTATGAGTTGATGGTGATATTTCCAATTAACCATTTTCACTTTTAATAAGATTTTAGTGATTTAATTAATATTTCATATCTTATGGCAATATGATCTATATAGTTGTTGATCTCCTACCTACTTTACTATCTTTAAAATTTCCCATTTAATGTTGAAAGCATGTTGGTCATATGCCTATATTTTTAATTTAATGGCACTATTGGGGTAACCCAAATTATCCAAGTGTCAATTGCATACTGAGGTTGACCCCAAGGGTACTTGTGTTAATTATCATTAGTCATAGTATTGTAGGTGTATTTATCTCTGGGTATACATAAGGGACTTGTGGTGGGCTATGAATGGACATGGCCTCCTAAGCTATACTATTTTTGATATGATCAGTATCTTGTAAGTGGTAGTTGTGGTGATTTTTGGTTGGTTAAAGGGTCCTAGGGTGGTAAAATATTATGACATGCAATTGTAGTCTTGGAGTATGGTATGACATGTGGCCAACATTTATTGGATGATGCTTTTCACATTGTACCTTTTTTAACATCTTTGTGATCCTGTTAGTGCCATGTGACTTTCTCTAATTGGCCTATTGAGTCATGAGTTTATATAATGTTCTAACACATAATAGGACTTTGGTACTACAACTTTGTGTCTCTAAGTGTATGATCTGGTAGGTGGAAAACTATGATTGGATAACACTTCCTATGTCGTACCAATATCTAACACCTTTGAGAGGTTCTGATACCATTGAAATGCATAAAAAGAACAAGTAATTATATATCAAACAAAATACATGCTTACCTATCTCAAATGGATTATGGGAGTTTTCTAGCTTTAGTCTAAGATTTTGACTACGGGGTTCTTAGAGTTTGACTCCATGACATATCATGTGAAGAATGATTTTTTGAACTTGAATATTTAGTATCTAAAACAAATGAAGTATAGAAATTTTAAAATCATTGAGGGACTGACTTTAAAACATAACAAGAGACCCACAAAATATAAATATCAATGCATCAATTGGAGGGGACTTCAAAGGATTTCATGCAAATAGGATATTAAGACTCAAACAAAACCACCTTATTGAGGACATACTTGATTATTTTAATATTAAAATATCGGTAAAAGGAGCTCGATAATAAGTTTTTTGTAATTTTTTTGGCATAAATGGGTCCCCATTTCTTATAATAAAAAAAAGGGGATGTGTTGACCCCAACAATAACCTTATAAGTTTATAACAATAACATGCCAAAGAGGATAAAATTAATGTGTGATAGTGAAAAGTGGGCTGAAATTAAAAAAATATGCAATTTAAGTTCTTAATTTAAAATAAGAAAAGTAATAATATTAACAATATAATATTTAAATTATTAAATTTTTATTTAAATTGCTTGTTCATAGTTCATATTTTTTTTTGTTGCACACTTTTTGTCTTGTACATATAGTTGCACCCAAAAACCATATATAAAACCTTTATTTGTCATTTATAGCACTAGCCATGAGTACTAGGAGTCAATTTATAAATTTGTGCTTATTCCAAATTCATTCGTAATAAACTTTAGTGAAATTTTAAGTTTTATATGATACGTCTAGTCTGGATGGGTCTAAAAAGTTTTGTTATTCAACATTACCCATCCAAATCATAGTAAAATATAGAAATATTAAAGGAAATACATATATACTTGAATAGTTTGTTATGCTCAAATTTTCACTTTGCATATAAAAAATATTTTGATCATAATTTAATACAATAAATTTAACATAAATCAATGACTCATACGATGATCAAATTTAGTTCACAAATGCAAGCACAACTCTATTATTATTTCAGTTATGGATAACTAAACATACAATTTTTTGTCAGTTGTAGCTCTTATAACATACTTGACAAGTTCATAAAATATTGTTTATGCTCTCAAACAACCTTTGAAACTCATCTAAGAAAAAATAGAAATAAAATTATCAATCCATTAAAATAATAGTTTTTAAGCATATTAAATGAACTTAGTTTTATAAGTACCATTTAATATATTTAGAGATTCTACCTCCAACTCCACTCAAAATACACTTTAGAATATTAGATGGAAGCATAAGTGATTCATGACAAACACACACCAACATTGAAACTTAAATAAAAACAACTAATTTTACTACACATACCAAAAACTAAATTTATTAGTTAGACTTGGCATCACATGGAGACAATTTAAGTATAATTTAGTATTATGGATAATCATAATAGTAGAGCCTTATAAGTTTACAACCTTAACATACTAAATAAGAAAAAAATAATGTGTGATGGTGGAGGGTGGGATAAAATATATATATATATATATATATATATATATTAATTTCTTAACTTGTAATAGTATTTACTTATAAAATTATATTTTTAATAAAATTTAATATTCTATAATAAATTTGATTGGTTTTTAACATATAATAGTATTCGTTCATAGTATTATATTTTTAACAAAAGTTAATATGGGGATGGTTTTTTTAAATTAAAAAAATTATAAAGTGATTGTCAAATGGACATAAAATTTAAGGTTGGAATTAAAAGTGAATACATTCACTACATTAAAATACATTCTTCCCCCTTTGCCCTAGGTTGCCATCCTAGAATGTTTATCAACGTGTATGTATATATATTCATTCATGCATGTATATATGTATGTATATGTATATATGTGTATATGTATGTAGACACAAACACATATACATATACCATCCATGATCTTATATTTAATTTCTTTAATAAGAAAACATAGATCTAACGGTAAGTATTGTGGCTACGAAATTTATTACTATTAGAATCTATTATTTTCTTATGCCGAGAGGCATTCTAAAATGACATCTTGGTGAGGTTGGGCGGAGGTGAAAGTGTAGAATATTGAGCTATAGTGAGTGTGTTCACATTTAATTCTAACCTTAGATTTGATGTTCACTTGATTGTCACTTAAATTTTTCCATTTAAAAAAACCTAGTCGACATTATTATACTTAACTTGTATTAAAAATATAATTCTATGAACAAACACTATTACAAGTTAAATCTGACAAACATTATTATACTTCATTAAATTTTATAAAAAATATGATTTTATGAGTGGACAAATTATTACAACATAAGAACCTAAAAGTCATATATTTTATTTTCAACACATCCTCCATCATCACACATTATTTTTCTCTTCTTTTGAACACCAAGGTTTTAAACTTATAATATTATACTATTATGATTATCCATGATACCAAATTCCATTCCCATTTTCTCTATGTAGTGCCAAATATAACCCAAAAAAAATGTTTCAATCTGTGCAATAAAATTGGTTGTTTTTATTTAAGTTTTTATGTTAGTGTGTTTTAGCAAGGGATCGGTTCTACTTTTATCTAAGTCTCCAAATTGTGTTTTGAGTGGCTTTGCAATCAAGGTCTTCAAATCTATTAAATGCTATTTTAAAAAATAGGTTCATTTATATGCTTAAAAAACTATTGGTGTGGTGGATTAACAATTGTGTTGCCTTTTTTTCTTAGGTGAATTTGTGGTTGGAGTTTTAGAGTAGAAGTAATCTTTTCTGAAGATGTTAATTATGTTGTAGCCACTATATGTGACAATATTTTTTTATAAATTTAATTAACTACAATTGAAATATAAAAAGAGCTATGCTTGGGTTTGTAATCAAAATTTGATTGTTGTATGAGTCAAGGATTTATGCAATATTTTTTTAATAATAAACTATAGTACTAAAAATTGTAGATCATGAAATGTGAAAATTTGAACACATTGGACTATTAAAGCAAATATGTATTTTCTTGTGTTTTTATATTTTACTATGATTTGTATGGGTAATGTTGAATAATAGTACTTTTTAGAGAGATTTTAATCAAACATATCATATAATAAAATTCTAAACCTTAAATATTCACTAAGTGAATTTTATTATGGATGCATTTGGAATGAACAAAACTTTTTAAATTGACACCCAGTCCTCATGGCTATTGGTATAAATGATATAGAAAATCCTTATAGAAGGTTGTCAGGAGTAACTATATGTACAAGAGGAAATGTTTGTAATAGATAAAATATTAATTGGAATAAATACTTTAAGCAAAAAATTAATAATTTATATATTATATTAGTTAATATTATTATTTTTTCAATTATTTATTTCTTATTTTAAATTGATACTAAAATAACATACAAATCTTAGAAGAATCTATGTAAAATATGGTGAGAGATATCATTTTCAAGGTGCACATTTTATTTATTTCACAAATTCAAAATCATATAGGTGTCTTGAGAATGATATCTCTCGCATCTTTTACAAAGACTATCGAAGATATGTATGCTAGTTATTTCTTTAGTGGTATATTTGTGTTAGAAAAAAATTAATAAATAAATTATTATTATGTGTTCTTATTCGTATTTAGCTTCAGTCATGTTTGTCTTTGTTAAAAAGTGAGTCATTCGTAAATTTCAAAACATAAGGGGTATAATATAAAAAAAATGTCACATGATATTATGAGAAGTCTCTATTTATGTGTAGGCATCTAAAATGGTCCTTTGCCATTTATTAGTGGGAAACTTATATTATTTAGGGTGCATGTGTATTTGTTGTTTATTGATCTAAATTAAGTTTTATTGGTATAATTTTTCATGTTTTTAATTATATTTATCATATTTCCCCCTCATTTTTTCTCTTCTTCCTCCTCTCTCATCCTTCTATATCTTTTTATGTTTTTTATTACTTTCTCAAAAACATACAATGTATGTTTCTGGGGGTGGTCCTTTCTCACCCATTAGAGGTTCCCCGAGCATCTTGGATCATGCTTTGTTTGCCTATTATGTGTTATCTTATGCAAAAATAGGGTCCTAATTTGAATTCAATAGGTTTTTAAATATATATAAGTAAGTATATTTAGTTTATCTAGGGATATAATGAGCACACACAATCAATGAATGCATATAGAGAAGGGATTGAAGGATTAAAAAGCGTTTAACATTATTTACTAATAAATTATAGAAGAAATCAAGCATCCTTTATAGTGATAAAAGTTATAGTTGATATACATTACATCACCACTCTAGTCTCTAGCTAAATTATATTAAATACTTGTTGTGTTGTGGCTAATATTGTATACCATTGAGGGACCTAATAAGTAGTTGGTGCTTAAAAACCTTAGAGATCCTAAGATCACATCACAAAACATAACTTTTTCCTTATAATTTTGTAAGTTTAGCCATCCTAGTAGGGTTTGAATAAGAATAATGATTTCCCAGATATTGTTGTGAATATTTAAAATGACGAATATAGTTTTAAAGCCCCAAACCTAATAAATATATTTTTCACATTAGAATTTGTATTTTTGATGTTTTTTTGGTTACCAAATATGTGGGGTGTATATTTTTTGTGGAGGTGCTCAGGCCACTATGAGTATTCTTGGTTCTCATTGTCTCTCTACAAAAACCTTTATTTTATTGTCATATTTTAACACTTGTTTCATATTACATGAAAATCAATATAGTTCTTTAAACCATCTCTTTGTCAATTAATACTTTAGGATTGGATTAATAATTAAGTATGCTTTTACTATGTTATATCTGATTCTAGGATTAATTACAATGTTGATGGATATATGAGATGCAATTTGATTTATATCCATTTATTCAAACTAAATTGTGGCAAACTTGCATTGTTTTGCATGTTACTTTGTATCCTTCTAGAATTAGATCTTATTATAATTATGATAAATATTATTTTTTCTATGATTTGTTACACTGCATTCTATAGAATATGTTAACCCTATATCATGTGCATTTATTTCAAAACCATACATTAAGTTTGCTTTAATATTGTTCAGACCATAGGGTGTTTATATGTTGTGTATGTTTTCCTCTTATGCAATCAAAATTTGTTTTATCTAAGTTTCTAACCATGAAAAGTGCTAAGATAAAATTCAACCTTGCTTATTTCATTGAAATTCCTTTGGTTGATCCCATATTTTATTCATAACGATAACTACGGCCAATAATAATGAGAATTCATTTCAACCTAATATTGAGGCTAAGAATGTGGTTAATGTTATAGAATTGCAAACTGTCATTGATAGGTTGTCTTGTGGTATTACAAACCAGTGAGCAGGTATTGCCATTACCGCAAGCTATGAGAGCAGGCTTGAAAATACCACATGAAATATTGTTATAAGATCCTCTTGGATCACCTTACCATCCATAATGAATCCAAGATGATGATACAATCGAGGAAGAATAACATAAATAATAGGGGCCTTGATATTTAAGATGCATTCCCTTTGCACAGAAAGTAGTCATCCTGAACCCTTATGATGGAAGATCTTAATCACCACCACCTTCTTTTATTTTTTATTGAGGCAGCTCTTGTTTAATGATGTTCGTGTCAATGTCAGGGAACTAAAGAAAAAAAAATGGATTTATTTCCAATTTTAAAATTTATATACCACTATGGCCCCCAATTGAATAATTGATAGTGTTATGTTAATGGAGGGGGCATGCGAAAGGGGTTCCCTTTAACATATTCCACTAACACACGTTGTAACTCATATGAGTATTTTATAACCCAAAATTGGTTTGGGATGCATTGACATCTTAGGAGATTGACTTCTAAGTTTATAACAACCCTATTTCCATCCCGCTTGATATGTTAAAAGCTTATAGATTCCAACTTACTAGAGAGCCATTTGACTTCATTAATGATTTCTTTGAGTCACCAAGAGGACATCTTAACGTTATTCATTACATTAATTAGGATCTACGTGACCCTTTCTACAACAACCTTGATCCATCCCTTCAATACTGATGTTAAAAAACCCTTAATAATACTAGAGATTATACTTGATTATTGATATTTATTCTAAAATATAGTGAGTACTCAATTTCTAATTACCCTTTCACATTTCTAAACACGTCCTCCTTTGAGTCAGGTCGAGTCACCTGGATTTCCTTTAGCTTTCGATTGACGATAAATATATGGGCACATAGAACCATTTAGCTCCTACCATCTTCAATTGACGAACCCCTTTGTTGGGTACATCAATTCATTTTTCAAAGTTAAAAAATAAAATTACATCGTCTAGCTTAAACTATGTTATAAGCTTGCGGTTAAACAAAACTAACAATAAAAATCACGAACATTTATAGTTGAAAAAAAACTAGAATGAGAAGACTTTCGATACACAGATAAAACAAACTGGTAAGAGGAGATCATGTGAATACAGATTTTACCCAATATAACGAGATGAGAATTGAAGTCATCGAGCAGTACAACCAATTTAAACAACAATTTTGAAGCTACACAAATAACAGGGAGAAGGAGCAAAGGAACACCATGACATCGTCCAGCCCGTTCACTGCTGGAAACTGCGGCGTGAACGTGGGTTTTGCAGCAGAGCTGACAGCATTGCTCAAATCACCTGTAAATATAATATGGCCCAGGTTCAAACCATGAAACTCTAAAGATACTTGCACAGATTTCAACTTCCAAAAGTTTAAAAGACAACTCCATTATAAAACATTATTCAAAATTATGATATTCAGCTGTGTTCTTTCAACAATTCCGAATTGAAAATGGGGATAACAGACAAATTACATAAAACCGAAGTCTAAGTATGACAGGGAACATGCTGTCGTTTACCAGGGCAGGGCCCTCACCTGTACAATGTTTTTATTAAAAACCAGGCTTAAATTAACAAGCCAGCACCAAGATACCAAAAACACGAAAACCAAAGCGAATCACTAGATTATTGGGGGCCGATCTCTGTTAATAAATTTGTAATCATCGACAGCTGAGTGTGGGGAAGCAGATATGCATTATTTGATAACCCATAAAATAGAAAAAAACTACTTAATGATAACCCATTTTATTATATGTTATGATTTTATGAAAACCGTGGGTTGAAACAACACCTTACATCAGGATACAGGAGATCTTTCAATGTGATGCGTTGTTATTATTCTTCTGAAATTTTAATAATTATAAATTAGAATACAACGTTCACTGCAAAAATCAAGTTTAAAATAAAAATAAAAAATGAAGCATTACTTATTTTATTATTAAGATCTTTCAATGTGACTGTTTCTTATTGACATCTTTTAAACATAAATATCTTTTTAAACTGTCTGTAATGTTCGAATTACTATCCTTTTAAAATTTTAATAGTTATAAATTAAGGTAAAATTTTCAAAAAAAACAGGATTAAAATAATATCAGACATCAAGATATCTAAGCATAATAATTAAAACCAGTCATTATTATTGAAATCTTTCAATATTTCAGTTTATTAGTTATTGATATTTTTTAAATCTAAAAAATTATCTTTTCTTATTTTTAATATTTAAATTATTTTTCTTTTTAAATTTTAATAATTATTATAATTTTCAAATTGATTAACATATTTTTAAATATATTTATATAAAAATATTAAGATAAATTTATTTAAGATATATATATTAATTAATTATTTAATTAAAATAAGAAATAAATATATAAAAAATAATAAAATTAATTAATATAAAATTTAAATTATGTTTTTTTTAATTAAATTATTTATTTTTTATTAAATTTTGTTTAATATATATATTTTATTTTGTATATGTAGTTATATCAGACAATTATGTATTAGGTATTTTATATTATTTACAATAATAATTATAAATATTAGAAGATATTTTAAAAATGTATGTTCATTCTAAATTCATGTATAATAAAATTTATTTTCTCTATTCATTCCAAATTTATTTATAATCAACTTTACTCAAAGAACATTATGATTAATTTTAGTAACATTAAAAAAAATACATAATTTATATTATATTTACAAAATGTTTTAATTATAATTTTATATAAAAAATTATATATAAATTCAACAAATATATTTAATTTAAATATTTAATCATGACTCTTTTAATTTCAATTGTAAATAATTAAATTTGTAAAATATATTATCACTTGAAACTTCTACAAGGTAATTGAACATTTCGAAAAAAAGGAAAGAATAATTGATTCAACATAAAAATGACAATACACACATGGAAAGAAAAAGTAATACGATTTAATAGATTTGGAGAGTCTAATGTAACAACACTCATAATACGCTTTAAACATGAAAATACACACATGGAAAGAAATTTTATTTTTACCATAAATTTAATTCTGTAATTTTTTAACGACGGTCCGACAAAATTTATGGTCGTAAAATTGAACTTATCATCGCCCAAACAAAATCTTGATCATATTTATTAGCGAGCAGTAGAGAAAATTTATGAGAAACTTCAATTCATTTAAACACTGAAGTCTATATATCAAGTTCTTCTGCCTTAGAATTTCAATTTATTATTTGTCTTGTTATTGTAAACCTGTGTTTGATTACAGTGTCGTATCATTGTTTTTATTTGTATGGCTGCTCTAAAAGTCGAGGTTAAGAGGCAGGCAGCAGTGGTAGTGGCTCCATCGTTGCCTACTCCCAACGAGTTTTTATACCTTTCCAACATCGATGATCAGGCGGGAGTGAGATTTCACCTTCCTCTCGTTCAATTTTATAAGGGAAACCTGTTGAAAAGGTACCAAGATCCCGCCAAAGCCATCAAAGATGCACTGGCGAAGGTTCTGGTGCCTTACCATCCTTTTGCTGGAAGGCTGAGGGAGGGTGCAGCTGGTAAACTGGCCGTGGAATGCACCGGCGAAGGAGTGCTGTTTGTTGAGGCAGATGCCGATGTTGCTCTCGCCGTGTTTGGGGATCTTCAGCCGCCCTTTCCCTGCTGGGATGACCTGCTTCACGATATTCTCATCCCACACACCGTCGTTAACTCTCGAGACCCTTCTTCTCATTCAGGTTTCTAAATTTTGTTCCTAATTTGTCTGAAAGCTTAAAAAGAGAGAAGTTAAACAGATAAAATTGTTTTAAGTCCTACTCACGAATCGGATTACAATTTGCTCACTAATTTTTTTATGATTGTGCAGGTTACGCGCTTGAAATGTAAGGGCTTCATATTCGTGGCGTTGTTCAACCACTGCATGGCAGACGGCTAGGGAATGGTTCAGTTGATGACAGCTCTGGCTGAAATGGCCATGGGTGCACCCCAGCCATCAACTCCTCCTGTTTGGAAAAGAGAAACCCTAAAACCTTGCTCGAAACCCTCTATCAATTTCCCTCTATACGAATACGATCAAGTTCCAGGTGATATACTGTCTGTAAACGACATGACCCACAGTTCTTTCCTCTTCGGTCCCAAGGAAATAGCCTCACTCAAAAGACAAACAACGGGGCATAGCGAGATTAGCACCTTCGAAGTATTATCCGCCTGCCTGTTGGGGCTGAGAGCCAGAGCCCTCAATATGCCCGCAGAGCAGAAGGTGCGGCTGCTTTTCCCATCAGACACCCGCTCCAGATTCGAACCCGCGCTTCCTCGGGGTTACTACGGCAACGCATTCAGCTTCGCCTGCGCTAAGACCAAAGCCGGACTACTGGCGGAGAAGCCCTTCTCATATGCAGTGGAGTTAATTAAGAGAGCCAAGGATAGTGTTAACGACGAATATATGCGGTCTGTGATCGACCTGATGGAGCTAATGAGGCGGCCACATTTTAGTGTGGTGGGTTGTTTCGTGGTGTCTGACGTAAGCAAGATTCGGTTTCGAGATGTGGATTTTGGCCTCATTTTCTATATATAATATTGTTGTGTTCTACAATTATAATAGTTTTGATTAAAATTTTGATCGTTTATTTAGCATATTGAGTTGCAGGTGTGTAGTCTGATAAAGGAAAAAATTATATTTACGTGTAGAATTTTGCAGCCATGGATTTTGGTGACCTTATTGGGGGTTTGGGTGCGATATCTGTTAATAAACATTTTTTTGTGTTTAGAAAAATGCATCGTACGATATTTCTAAATTTGTAATGATTTGATAAAATCATCGACAATTGTGCGTGGTGAATTAGATATACATTATTTGTTCCAAATAAAAAATAGAATAAACCTACTACGTACAACCTCAATGGGACAAACTATTTTTCTTTATAACATAAACTATCACTTGCCTTCAAGGTGCAATTTATGAAGGGATGTAATTTTATTTTATTGATAAATTGGGGTTTCATAAAGTAAAATAGTGTAAATTGACAATCGTATCTCACTCAAATCTATGAATGTTGATTTTGTCTCATTTTTTGTGTATGGAACATTAAACACTAATAATATGGTATTTTTTTTAATAGAAATGACAGTAAAAAATGAGGTGGTGTGTTCTTTTATATGGCGTGGAAATTAGGTGTGTGGGGAGGAGATGTTTTATTTCAGGGTGAGCTTGAGCAATGACAAAATGATGGGGAAGGGCAAAGATATACATAACATGAAAATGATGAAAGATTTCAAGATGAGTTGGGTGGTGATGGTGAGGGGCAATGACAAGATATTTCATAGGATGGACTCAAATAAGCTTAGACAAATACATATACAAAGTTTAGTGACATATCACTTTTGACAATGCAATATGTAACTTCTACCAAACTATTTGAATTACCTAATACATAGTTGAAACATGTGTCATCTCAATCAAAATAAATCACACCATGTGTCAATTTAGCGAATATGGAACTAGTTAAATGAAAATCCAAATTGATCTAACTACATAATTTAATCATTGAATGTAATATCTTATGATATTAGAAATATGTAATGTTGTATATGAAATTATTTTTTAAATATAATGGATATCTCGCCAACCATTATCATGACAAGTCTAAAAATCCATGAAGGTTAACATAATGGAAGCCCACAGAGCACAAATGCTATTGACTATGATGGTGAAAATGGGGAATTACTTAGGGAGACCTTTGATGAATTTGGGTAGTTGTTGAAGGAGAACGTTTTTGTGTATGAATTGTATCAGCTTATTTGAAATAATGGGTAGGATGATTTTGGTTCAGACATTAGTTTTTGATCGATAGATGGTATGTCAAAAAACCTAAGAATTGTTTAAATTGATAGTGTTTAAGAAAAAACATGCAAAATGATGTATTACAGATGGAGAAGAAGTCCATTATTAACACCCTACACTCTTTGTTCCTTGTTCAAAAATCTAGTTTATTTGAATAGGAATAATGTATTTCCATCATGCCTTTTTGGGTTGACACTTAAAATGTCTAAAGCATTGATTCTCAACGTCATGCCTTTCTCATCATAAAGCATTATTCTCATGATTTTTTTGATGTCTTACTATTTAATCACAATGTAGACACATAAATCTAATCATAGGTACTTGAAAATGCTAATTATTGGCACATCCTAAACCACATGACTTGTTTTCAACTACATGAATCTTATTCACCATTCCTCTTAGCCATTTATCTATATATGGGCTTGACCCTTTGTTTGTCATCACTACTATAATTAAAATTTAAAATTCAAATGCTCAAACTACTTAATATAACGCTTAGACTCTCTCCAAAACAATATAGGTGCCCCTAATATTTAAGCATAGGTTCACACTAGGTAGATAACAACATTGTTATATTGATGTCCATTAAGACTAATTGCATCCTTCACCAAATAATGGCTAGTTTATAAATTTCAAATCAACATTTTGGGTCTTAGGTCGAACGTTTCATAAGGTCATCTAAAATAAAATATCAATTTTTTTCAATAAATACACATCAAGTCATTCATTATTCCTAGCTTGGCACTATCTACTGAGCACTTTTATATTATTGCACATTGAAAAAATCCACACTATTCTTCCCAAATTCAAGATCAATCACAAACTATAAGCCAATTTTAAAGCATCTCAATCAAGTTAAGAGCTATCATTATCAAGTATAAAAAACATATCTCTAATTACATACACATAACCAAGAAACATAATTGCATAATCACTCTAGGTGGATGAGATATGTGGGTTTGATTTCCCTCTTTTCTAGAGTATTAGATATGTAGATAATAGTTTAGTCAACAAGGGGGTGATTGAGGTCAGCTCAACCCATTACACTCCCCCTCTTTTTTTACATATTTTAAAACTTTTAAAGTGTCCTTAGGATTTTAAAGACAAATTAAGGAAAATAACAAACTCTATGTGACATAACCTAAATTATAATATATCAGTCCACTCAACAGAATATAAATTGTTATAGTCAACCAAAAAAGTCTACAATCAATGGACTCAAATGGCCTACGCTACTATCCACCTATAATGGCCTTGTCCGAAAATATATTTTAATTTTGATTCTAATCCATCACCTTCAAAATCTTATATTATAGGTCATTCTCTCTCAGTCACCAGTCATATTCAATGGGGATAAGTCCATAGTCAATGCACTTGAACTACTTGCATTGCAGTCCAACTAGTATAGGCCTGTCTATGATAAGTTTTAGACTATGTTTTTGATCTTGAGCAAGCACAATCACATATTTTATTGATTTACTCTTAAAGACACCTGAAATAGTCAACAAAGATCTAAGTTTGGCTTAAGTATTTTTCTTCTTATTATTTTCTAAAAATAATTATTTTGCATATTTAACGATTGTCAAAATCAGAATTATTAATTATTGTACATCTTTAGCATTCTAATATCTTTCAGTTTTTATAATTATTAGCATCAAAATAATTTTAATTTTGTTTTATAAATAGAGTAAAAAATATTACTAAATCCATACATTTTTTATCCTTGATTTTATGATTCTCGTCTTGAGGTTTTAATTTTATACACAAAAATCTTGCGTTTGGATTTGGATTTCAAATTTCAACTTCAAATTTCAAAATTTTAGCTTCTTTTAATTTATTTATTTTCTTCTAAATTGTGTTCTAAAAACTTTTTAAAACTGATAGGAGCTATCATTCTAGACAAAAAGGTCATTAGTTTTACTTGAGCCATGGTGTGAGGGATACTACCCCAATACTCAAGCCATTATACAACACTATATACAAAATTTAGTTCCACATACCTCATGATATATGATAAATTCCTAGAGTGTTATTTTTTAGACATAGGAAGTCTTCAGTCATTTATTCTTGTATAACCCTAAAAAATTACTCTCAACTACCCTAGAGATGGGATTGTGTAGCTACAAGATGGTGTAATCCTATGTGTTTAGTACCATTTGGTCCTTGTTCACTATTTTGAAACTTTCAATCAATATGATAATGCAACCCTTAAAAATAATGTTCCATATTATGTTAGTGTTGAACATGGTAATTAGTATAATGAAACTATGTATGTGATAATCAAAATAATCTTGAAACTCTAATAGAATTAATGAGTGAATTGAAGTAGACTTTCCCTATCAATTTCATTGATTTGATCTACATGTAAAAAGAGATCTATTTATGAGTGAATTAATTTAGACTTAGAGAGAGCTCTTAAGTGCAAAAAATCCATCAAGACAATATAAAACAGGCCTTGAGTATTGATAAACAAATCTTGTAGCTATAAACATACTAGACTATAAGCTATGTTATAGATCAAGCACTTTAGAACACATCCACATTGTTCCAATTTTGTCCGATAGTCATGGATGATGTACCACCAAAAGAAATATTCATGCCAAATCCACCTACCCATGGGAATTGGAGTCCATCCAATCTCACTAAAACATGATATCCTTATACAGCCTTTTTCATAGCACAACTTTCCATTAAAGGATGCATTAACAAATGGGTTTCCTAAAATAAGATAAACCCCCAAACTATGCTCCCTCTATCCTGTCACCTCTCTGCAATCCATTGACCATTTGCCTATATTTAAAAACCATGTTTCAAAAGAAGTGTAAGTGAGATCATGAGACCATCAAATGGCAAGAAATTGGTAATATATCTAGTATGCTAGTATCTCCATAGTGTAGATAATTTTAAAAGTGGGAACAAATTTAGAAGGTCAAAATGCCAATGCTCCCACAAGCCATACCACTGATCCAACACATTATCCATAATGAGGTTTCAATGATGCTCAATCCCAAAATTATCAATTTTATTTTCCACAACATTCACTTTAAAATAACAATGTCCAACCTTCCAGGTGAAAGGATCTAAAGTTGATTGTATTGCCGATATAATTTTTTCAATCTTCCAATACTGGGAGCCATGCTTCTGAATTATATTTATCATGATCATATAATCCCCCTCAATGATCAAATGAAAAATTCTACAATTATTATCCACTCATAGTCCAAAAGCTAAAGCATGTGCTTCTACCTCATTATTAGTCCCCACTCCCAACCGCTTGGAAATGACATATATTAGTGATCTGGCATAATCATGCATCACACAACTAGCTCCAAACACACCTATATTTCCTTTTGGATGCCCCATAAAAATTTAGTTTGAAAAAACCCAATAGAGGTGGCAGCCATTTGAAATTCAACAATCTATCTCATTTTTGATGAAAAAAGTCATATACTTTTCTTATTGATAGGGGATGCGGGGGATAATAGTGACCATTTATTTATAATGGAAATATTATAGATACATAATGTTAAGACTTAGTGATCAATATTATTTTTTGAGTATGCAGTATTTATTGGATGTATGGATACACTGGGTTAAAAGTTTAGATTTTGTTAAGGGTAATTGGGACCACCACTAGGCCTAGACCAATTTTGTTGTGTTTTTGGTTGCCTTAGTGTGAGGTGGGGATTTGAACATGAGTCACTTTCTTTGTGAATGCAACTTTTTCCCATTACACCACAATCCCTTGGACGCATATGGTTGAAAGTTATTTCTATATATTTCATAATTTTTTGAATCTTGCCTATTGTAACTTGGCATGATTCTACATTTGGATATAGGTGAGGGACCTTCCAAAACCCTCATATAATTTTAGAAACACAAAATAAAAATTTGTTAGTGCCAAAATTAAAAAAATGTAGCTATCTAATGAAGGTTCACGAGACCATATTAGAAATAAGGAGAGAATTTAATTGATGTCTATGAGCAATAAAAGAAGGTCAATCAAAGGTGTATCTCAAGTGGGTGATCCCTAACTTTAACATACAATTATAAATATGAATGATTAGGTGAGGTAAAGATCCATTTAAAGGAAACAATGATAGCTGAAGACCAAGGATATTTAAATTATATGATATATCAGGGTGTTTTATTTAAAGGAAGTTTTCAATTTTTATTCTTGAAAACAAAAAATATATACGAATAGGGGAATTTTTTAATTATAACTTATATCCACACAAATTTCAAAGGCAAAATTAAAACTACTAATGTTATTTTTGTAGTGTTACTTATGAAAGGCCAAAGAAAATCTACTAATTATGTGTTTGTAGGTTTGCTTGTCAAATAATCTAGCAACATCAAACAACCATCATAAACCATGTTTTAATCATAATCTTATTTTGATTAACCCAATTGTGTATGATCTCCCCTTGCACCCATTGGGTGATCTCAAAGATAAAATACAATCAATGTTTCTTTTTTTATGATTAAATTTTGATTAGTTCAATTTTATTATTCCTTTTGTGTGTGTGTTCAACCCAAAGATCGATTGTTTATACTCTCTCCTCATATCCTTGAATGATCTTGGGGATAAAAAATCAATGCCTCCCTTTTCATTTTATTTTAAGGGAAATGTGACATGTAATTCATCCCCACAATCTTTCCATAGCCTTTAGGTGGGTTTTGTTGGAGGCCTAGATTACACCCTAGCTAAGAAAAGGATTGATCAAGTCCTCTACTCAAATCTATTCCAATGTGGGAATGACCCTAGGCTATGGGTTACCTAATCTTGGGTTAGACCTTTAGGATTTTTAATGAGGCTATCTCCTCTGATGTATCACTTAGCTCATTTCCATTAAAACTTACTAATTTCTAGGGGGGAAAGGGAGAGAAAGATACTGAAAGGAAAATCTAAGATAATGTTGGTGATGAACCTAAATTGATTGATCATCCACTCTATTTGAACTTCTAAAAACACTAATAAGACAAGCAAAATACTAAATATACAACTCCAAATATCCATTATGCATCAATATTTCATGCAGAGGTTCACCAAGTGATCAAAAACTGAAGGAAGTGATGGATTGGCCTGATTCAAGGTACTAACTAGTCAACGTATCTAATTGATAGCTTAAATTAAATTAAATTAAATACTAAACATGACCTACATAACATGATAAATTAGTAGCTAGGTGAGATCAAGACTTGACAAGGGAGAGATTTCTACCACATATGCAAATCAAATTGACATTAACACACTATACAAAAAATTGAAATCTAAAATAGTCATCTATTTATCTAAGGAGGTTAAAAAGTTAATATTCATAGAGTCTAGTCATACCCAAGAGAGGGATCCATTTCAAGGCTTAGAAGCCTATATTTATAGTATAAGGGAAAGAGAGAGATGGGGAACATCCATGAGAGAATAGATGAGTCATTAATGATCAAGACAACAACTATACCAAATCCTTGAGCTCCTCATGAAATAATATCATTGGAACTCTATATTTCATGGAAAAGTGGAGAAAGAAGCTCATAACCCATGATTTCCATAAGAAGTAATCAATAATGGCTGCATGGAATCCTTCTGGAGCTCCTCAATGTATTAAAATTACTCAACAGATCCTAATGGAAATATTTTATCCCTAAAAATATACTCTAGTTTAAATTTAAATTGTATTTTGATCTTCAATCAAAGTCTCAAAACTTTGACCATTAATTTTGACCACCAATCTTGATTTGGGTCTTCAAGATTATGACACCTGGCAATTGTACATTTATCCTTAGGATATGCTATCAGTTTCATCTGATCCTATACTTGCACCATGTGATGACCTCATGTTTAATTTATGCTCATTAACCTTTTGACCCTATATTCACAGTCAATATCCTTGGTTCAATTGAACACGTGCCATCAATATCTTTCTACTTGATTAAACTTGTACTATTGACCTTCTAAGTCATTGCAATCACGATACTTGTCAGCCCTTCGCTTGATCTCAATATCCTATAAATTTTTGACTTGATTCTCATCATTAGATATTAGGTGTATGATCAAATTCACTCCATTATATCTTTGGGACCCAATAACATCGTCAGGTTATCCCTTGATGTTAGATCTTTGATCTAATCAAACACTAATCATTTATTTTGTGTCAGGAATGTTTTTACCCTTTGAACTTGTATGTGTTATAGATATTATATATGAGATCCTGAGATCTTGACATCTATCATATTTGTGTTCAACCTTAGGATTATTAAAACCCAAATGGTTACTTATCGTTGTTTTATATTGATGTGTTCATGCACGTCTTGGACTGTTATTTTAACTTTAAAGCTTTATATCTTGAGATAGAAAAGACATCAAGATATGAAATTTGTAGAGGATGATCTAGGCATGAAATACATCATGTCCATGTAATATTTTAGCTTGAGAGGCTTTCCAAGTGAATCTATTAAATGCACAACCAACTTGCTCCATTCATTTGTGTATGATGTTTGATGATGGCCTGGTTCTTCTAGGTTTGCTCAAGTCATTTCTTAATAATCCATCTCAATCAGGAGTCTATTCATCTAATCTATCCAAGAAAAATATTAACATGTGGGCCAAAATTACCAACATTTTTGGTGACTCATAGGGAAGCATGCCTGTTATGCTTGAGAACCTAGACTAGTTGCCTTGTCTATTCCATTGGGCATGGAGTCTCTAATCTGGTTCAACATATTTATTTGAAGATAAAATTGGCTACCAACCATTGGATAAATTCTCTTGAAACAAGAAAGGATCAAAAGGAAATAAACAAAATAAAGTTTCCAAGGCACTTATTGAAGGGAAACATAGAATCGAAGGGAAACTAACCTAAACAAAGCAAGGACCACTAACTTAAGGAAATAAGGAAAACAAGACAAAAGGGAAGTAGAATCCTACTTGTGCTAATCACTTATTAAAACAAATCAAACCTAGAACAACTAACCTGCAGTGACAAGCTTCCCTCTAAGGTCAAATGGAAAGTTATTTGGTGCATCTTAGAACTTTGAAGCATGATTTATTTTTCTTGATAACTCTCTTCTGCATCTAAGATAATTTTCATGTTCATGCCTTTTTAGGGAAACATCTAGCTCCTCTACTACCAATTTTAGGTGCATGAGTTGTAGACGTGAGTCCAATACCTAGTCATACTCCTCCCAAATTTGTGGACTTTATAAGAATAACTTCAATTCTTCTTAATTCATGAACTGTTGATCATGATAATGTTGGGTAGCTTGGTATGTATCCTTTGACATATCTTCAAGGCTAGCCTTTAATGGAGATGGATCTGATCATATGATTCTTGAGGCAACTTGATCTCATTTTCAGCATCTAAGAGTAGAAATATGTTTGAAGTTGAAGATAAAAGCTAATAACCATGTTTGAAAAGTTCAAACATGTCATCTCCTGAGAGAAAAATTACTTATTGCTTGATGAAGGAACTTTCCTCAACCTACAATGGACCACATTCAAGTAAAGAATAACCTAAAAGAAAGACATCAAAAAATATAAAGATTTGTTCTCATGAAGCTACAACTCAATTGGGGCTTCTTCAAATTGAATGTCAAAAACAAACATATCAATTTCTTGACCATAATCATGAGGTTGCAAGTCTTCTTTTTATATATTAGATTGGTCAATCAAAATTGCTTCATCTTTAACATCAAGTTGATGGCTGAGCATGCTCTCAATTTTATCTTGTTCTTCATCTTCATTAGTTGATTGAAATGTGTCTTCCACTACTTATACAATATCTTTTCCTCCATGATGAATGAAACTTTTGTATTATCAAAGAACTCATGGAAAACATCATCAAATTTTCCAACTAGGACATCTTTCTCTTGTACATCAACAACCTCTTCTTCATGCACTTGTTCTTGTACTTATATATTAGCCTCTACCTCAACTTTCTATTGCACTTGTTCTAGATTTTCATCATTATGGAATATTGAAACATGTTTATCCTTTCGAAGAGGTGTCCCAAAAATTATTTCTTCTTCCTGGTCACTCAAGTCACCTTCATTTTCTATTTCCTTAGTTGCATCTTCTTGATTTACTTCAAAAAGGAGAGGCTCTTTCCAAAAGAGTGGCACAGTAGACCCTTGAAAATATTTAGTAAAATAAGAAAGGTCCAAAGAAGTTACCATAGATACCTAATTTTGCTCATGGAATTGCTCCTCTTGGACCACCTTCACTTCCTCTCTCGATTGCATTATTTCTTGAATGTCTTTACATGAAGGAAAGGCTTTGATATTTTGAGGGGAAAGGAGTGGAGGATAAATGATCTCTAGTTTGATCTTGAATTTAGCATCTTGGCTTATGCTTGAATGTTCTTCCTTCTTTCATGATTATTGAATCTAATTCCAACTCATTAACGTAGGTTTAGAAGCCTCTGCTTCTATACTTGTTCTTGCTATGGGTGGGAAAGAAGAAATTTATTGCTTTGTTACTTTTGTAGCTAATATTGAATGTTGGAGATGCTAATTTATAAACTCAATTTACTTGGCTAAATTAGCCTCAAAATCATGGACCAATTGGTTAGAGATGTCTCCCTTTAAAACTAAAGATAATGTCTCATGTATAATCAACTGAGAAACATGGATATTATTCTCCTCAAAAAATGCTTGTTCATCCTTACAAGGCCTCTCTTAGATAGACTTCTAGGTAGGAAAGCTAGGCAAGGTCAAAATGAACTTTTGAGGGTTATGATAGACATTGGTTTGGCATTTATGAAGGGAAAAGGGAAGTTCAATGGGAACATGATGATGATTATGATGACCCTGGGGTTCTTCATAAACTAATAGCCTCTCTTCAATGCTTACTATTAGACCACTTATGTCTAGAATATCAACACTAAAATTTGAGTGACCTTGCCTTATGAAGTATGCACCTACCTATTTAGCCTACTACACATTAGATCTCATGTTCTAAATTTCATGCTTAGAAATCTCTTATCCATATATCTTTTGGGTATCTATGCTTATCATCTATTTCTCATAGTCAAATAGGGTTTGTTTGAAGCTTGAGATGGATTATTTTGGGGCTCGATTGGGATGATTAGGTAGACAAAATGAGTCATGAAGGTTATCATAAGATTGGTATGAGTCACCACACTACTGGTAAGATCATGGTAGGGATGATATGGGTCATGAGGAAGGTAAGAGTCATGCTCTTGATAAGGCTCATCATAGCTTTGATAGAACTCTTGGTAAGGATGACTAGGCTCATATGGATCATGAGGATCATATTAGAAATATTGATGAGGAGCTTAATGATAGGGGTATTCACCATATCTATTCATGTCAACCTCATATGTCTAATGAGATGAAATAATTGATTAAAATCTTTAATGAGACATACCTGGGATGCTTACAACTAGAATCTTTGATTTGGAGTTTCTATTGGTGCTAAATTACTTGCTTAAAAAATTTGATTAGAGGAAAGACACACTGACAATATTTTCACTCTCTTGGATCTTGGTTTCATGAGGCATGCCAAATTTTTTGGAGGACTATATTATACCCTAATTAAGCAAAAGATTGTTTAGGTTCTCTACCCAAATATAGTCCAACATGGGAATGACCTTAGGCTATGGGTTACCTAATCTTGGGTCAGACCTCTAATATTTTTAATGAAGCTAGCTCATCTTGTCAGGATTCTACTCTCCCCAATAAGAGTATATATATGATTACCTCTTGTATTAGCAACTAAACACAAAATTATACCAGAATGAATAAGTAACTAGAAATATGAAACAACACAGGATATGAGAGACAATACACAATTGTATTAATAATCACTCAGAAGAAAATACAATAAAGAAGATGCCACTTCTTCTTCCACCTCAAAGGCTTGCCACACCTCAAGGACTTCTTCCCTCTCTCTCTTACGGTCCCAACACACAACTCACAAATAGAATTGGTGTTCACCTCTCCAACCAGTCAGTAATAACCCTACCAGTACACCAAGTACACAACCATACTCCAAGTAGATCTCCCTACTCTTGCAATCAACCTGCAATCACTAACAGACCATACTCACCATGTAGATATCTCTACACCATGAAGAACCCTTGTCCTTGCCTCACCAAGTCCTTATGATTCTTCAACTAGTACCCTGGTGGATCTCCTAGTAGAACTTGCACAACCTGCAACTCTCCCTGATCATACACACTCAGCACCCCTTTGGAACTAGGAGGAGCTACTCTAGCTCTCTCTACAAGCTCAATGGCTTTCTAGCACACTTTTACAATATAGCATATGATTCTATTATATAGATCTCATGCATACAATAATTAGACATTCTTAATTACAATAATTAGACACGCAACTCAAGACTATAATTAGCCTTTAACATGCAAACTCTCGATTCAGCGAACTAACTATCCGTGCAACGAACAGGCCTGGAACCACCATAGACGACTAACGTCGGTCCCTGTCTACCTGGAGGTGACTAATGTCAGCCGATCTCCTACCGATGCCGGTTGTCTTCAGCTCACACCTGTCGATGTCTGTTGCCCTCTGCACTATACTCTGCCGATGTTGGTCTCCCTAAAACTCAACAACCTCCTCCATGTTTGCAACAGTTGAAGCTTTTAGCTCCACACCCTAACAATCTCCCACTTGGAGATAAATAGCTGCAACTATACCTGTACCTGTACACCATCTAATTTGTTTCCTGGCTTGTATCCCTCTTCAAGCTCCATCTTGAAGACCACCCACCACACACCCTGTGATGCCTTTCCTGTCATCCAAGTAACCTGCCACATCCGAACCTACATATCCATGTAGTGAAGACCTTGACCTTGCATAACATGTTAACCTGCTGCTGGTCCCTCTCAAAATACTTGAGAATCCACCTTCCCTGAATTGGCTCCAAACTCTCTGACAACTCCCACTGCTTGGGAAAACTCAGGTCTACACTAGACCTCATGTGATTTTGAACACTGTTCTAAGCTCAGCTTGAACTATCCAACCCTTGGTGTGCTTACTGATTCTACATCCTGCATCATGAACCTCGCCAACACCTAATTCACATCAGCTCCCACTAGATACAAAATCTCCATATCTCTTATGCCAAAGAATTTCGCTACTCCCAAATTCTTCATGACACACCACTGAACTAACCTTACCCTTAACTCAACAAAAATCCCTGTATGTACAAACATGCTCCAAGCATACCATCCACATACAATAATTGGATAATGTCATGACTCATCATCCACTTAGTAAGAACAAACACAATAGTTACACTGACTTTGACTAAAGCCTTGCTTTGTCATCCACCTGTCAAACCCTGTAACACTATCCTGCAGCTTCCTCAAGACCATATACCTTGGCCTTCTGTCTCACGTATCCATCCACTCTCTTCTTTAACTTGGGAATCCATTCTTCTATCAGTGCTTTCTTCTAGCTGACAACTCCACCAACAAACACCTGTTTGGTTCTTCTCCAAGGACTCACACTCCTCATCCATGCCAAGCTCCCATTGTTTCTGGATTCTACTTGCATTGCCTCTTCACATCTTCCTAGTTCTCGACCATCAGTAAGCAATAAGTAAGAAGGTGAACAATGAATATGAGGTCCACTTACCCTTTTAGTCCTCCATATGGGTGTTTGAGACTCCTTGACAGCTTGTTGTCTGCCCAACATCTGTTTCAGTGACTGATCTCAGCCATCTCCCAATCTGCACCCGACCGACATCGGTTCCCTGCGACTGACCCTACCTGCCGATGTCGGTGTACCCCTTGCCGACATCGGTTCCTGCTACCCGACACCACCAACTCTGTTGATCTTCACATGACCAACGTCGGTGCCTGTCCGTTCAATGTCGATTCCTCCTGACCAACGCCGGTACTTGTGTTTGCCTATGAGTGATGAGTTTTTACCCGTGAGATCCTTCTGGGTCAAAACCCTATTCAAATTAACACAGCCCTACTCAGAATAATTCAGTCCCCTTAGCTAATTTTTGTCCATCATCTCCTCTATGAACACCAAGGCTTTCCAGTTCTTAAGTTTGTCAAAAATATCTATCTTCCACTTAATAACATGCATTCCCTTCTTACATATGTAACCAAGACTACAAAGCCACATCTCTGCAACAAAAGGTGAATCAAAAATATAAGTAGATAGATAAAGGATACCTACTTTCTTACCACCGTCTAATTCAAGTGCATCTGCTGTGAGAGTTACTGTGCATCTCTCATCACCTAACTTTCTTGAAGAAATTAGACTCGTCTCCAAGACTGGTACCTGCATGACCTCCTTCAACACTTGTGTGTTATCCGTCTGTAATTTTAGCTTCACTTCCCCTTTGCCAACAATCTGGCAAGGCTCACCAACCCCTAAATAAATATCTCTAAAGTCTCCAAAGACATACTCATGAAAAGATGCTCTATTTTGGGCTGCATGGAAAGAGGCAAAAGAATCTGTAAACCAAGATTCTACTTTATCCAGAGCATCCTGTGCTACATCACCTGCAACATCTGCTTCTACACGCTGATCTTCTACCGACCAACAATCTTCTTTTCCTTGCTCTTTCTTTCCATCAATCAGACCATTCGTGCTATTCAGTTTCTCCATTCATAGCTTACTTTCTTCTACCATTGCTATACTCCCACTCAATTAGAAACCCCTGTGAGTAACCTGTAATCAACAAACACTAACCAGATCTGAACCACCTGTTAGTCAACCCAACCAAAATCTCTGATACCAACTGTCAGGATCCTACTCTCCCCAATAAGAGTATATATATGATTACCTCTTGTATTAGCAACTAAACACGAAATTATACCATAATGAATAAGTAACTAGAAATATGAAACAACATAGGATATGAGAGACAATACACAATTGTATTAATAATCACTCAGAAGAAAATACAATAAAGAAGATGCCACTTCTTCTTCTACCTCAAAGGCTTGCCACACCTCAAGGACTTCTTCCCTCTCTCTCTTACGGTCCCAACACACAATTCACAAATAGAATTGGTGTTTACCTCTCCAACCAGTCAGTAATAACCCTGCCAGTACAACAAGTACACAATCGTACTCCAAGTAGATCTCCCTGCTCTTGCAATCAACTTGCAATCACTAACAGACCATACTCACCATGTAGATATCTCTACACCCTGAAGAACCCTTGTCCTTACCTCACCAAGTCCTTATGATTCTTTAACCAGTACCCCGATGGATCTCCTAGTAGAACTTGCACAACCTGCAACTCTCCCTGATCATACACACTCAGCACCCCTTTGGAACTAGGAGGAGCTATTCTAGCTCTCTCTACAAGTTCAATGGATTTCTAGCACACTTTTACAATACAACCTATGAGTCTATTATATAGATCTCATGCATACAATAATTAGACATTCTTAATTACAATAATTAGACACGTAACTCAAGACTATAATTAGCCTTTAACATGCAAACTCTCAGTTCAATGAACTAACTATCCGTGCAACGAATAGTTTTAGAACCGCCACAGGCGACCAACATCAGTCCCTGTCTAACTAGAGGTGACTGACGTTGGCTGACCTCCTATCGATGCCAGTTGTCTTTAGCTCACACCTGCCGATGTCGGTTGCCCTCTGCACTATACTCTGCCGACGTTGGTCTCTCTGGAACTCAGCAACCTCCTCCATGTTTGCAACAGTTGAAGCTTTTAGCTCCACACCCTAACACATCTAATGTATCATTTAGCTCATTTCCACTAAAACCTACTAATTTTTGGGGGAAAAGGGAGAGAAAGATAATTGAAAGGGGAATCTAAGCTAATTTTGGTGATGCACCTAAATCGATTATTCATCCACTCTATTTAAACTTCTAGAAACTCTAATGAGACAAGCAAGAGATTGAAACTACAACTCCAAATGTTTTTTATGCATAAATATTTCATGTAGAGGTTCAACAAGTGATCAAAACTTGAGGGAAGTGATGGAAAGGCCTATTTAAGGCACTAACCAATCAAAGTATCCACTTACTAGCTTAAATTAAATGGCATTAAACACTAAACATGACCTACATAAAAAGATAAACTAGTAGCGAGGTGAGATTAGGAATTGATAAGGGAGAAATTTCTACCACATATGCACATTAAACTGACATTAACACACTATACCATAAAATGAAATTTGAAATAACCATCTATTTATCTTAGGAGGTTACAAAGATCAATCCTGGTAGAGTCTAGTCATGCCCAAGGGAGGGATCCATTTCAAGGCTTACAATATTGTATTTATAGTATAATGTAAATAGAGAGATGGGGAATATGCATGGGAGAATGGAGGAGTCATTAATGATCAAGAAAATAGCTATACCAGCTCCTCAAGCTCCTCATGTATTAATGTCACTAGGACTTTATTTGGTATGTAAAGGTGGAGAAAGAATCATCCAACCCATGATTTCTGTAAGAAGTAATCAAGAATAACTGCATGGAATCCTTCTTGAGCTCTTCAATGTGTTAAAATTACTAAAAATCTCCAAATGGAAATGTTTTATCCCTAAAAATCTATCTGGTTTAAATTTAAACTATATTTCAACCTCTAGTCGAAGTCTCATAACTTTGACCTTTAATTTTGACCACTGATCTTGACCTAGGTCTTCAATATTATGGCACATGGTAATTACATGTTTATCCTCAATATACACTATTAGTTTCATCCACTCCTATAATTTTACCATATGTTGACCTCATATTTAATCTAAGCTCATTGACCCTATATACACTATTGATATCCTTGGTCTGATTAAGTGCATGTCATTGATCTCCTTCCATTTTATCAAATTTGCACTATTGATCCATTAAGTCATTGTGATCATGACACTTTTTAGTGCTTCACTTAATCTAAATATCCTCTAACTTTTCTACTTGATGCTCACCATTATATCTTAGGTATATGATCAAATGTGCTCTATTAGATCTTTAGAAGCCGCTGATATCATTAGGTTACCATTCACTATTGGATCTTTGATTTGAACAAATGTTGACCATTGATCTTGTTCCACATACTTTTTGACCCTTTAACCTTGTGCATGCCATAGATCTTCTTCCCGAGCTCTTGAGATCTTGACATTTGTTAGATCTACATTTAACCTTAGGATCATTTGAACCCAAATGGTTACTTATCGTAGTTTTATCTTGACATATCCGTGCATGTCCTAGACTGCTAGTTTAACTTTGAAGCTTTATATCTTGAGATAGAAAAAACATCAAGATATGAAATTTGTAGAGGATGATCTAGGAATGAAATATATCATTTCCATGCAATTGTTTAGCCTAAGAAGATTTCCAAGTGAATATATTAAATTTAAAACCAACTTTCTCCATTCATTTGTGTATGACATTTAATGATGACCTAGTTCTTTTAGGCTTTCTCAAGTCATTTATTGATCATCCATTTCAATTAAGAAACTTCTCAACTGATCTATCTAGGCAAAAGCTTGGCATGTGGGCCAAAATGGCCAACAAGTTGTGATATAAATTTCATCACCACACACTAATCCACACTCCATGTTTTAGTATAGTATAAAAATTTAGGGGCAAACATAATAATTCTAAGTGTGATTCCTCATAAATGGATTCATGAAATGAGGAGGTCATACACCAATACCCAAGCATTAGAAAAATTCCTTACAATATAAACCTGCATCCCATGTATTGGAAGGTATTTAAGTGACATAGTTAGAGAGCCTCATAAAGCCTAGTGTAAGTCCTATTGGCCATAAAGAACTAGTAGTGCAGGGGAAGTAACATCCTTGAAGATCACTCATAAAATAAAAATGTGGAGTGAGTGTTGGTAAACCAATATAGTCACCACTTCATGAAAGTAGTTACTTGGGATACTAGTTGCATTGCACACCATTTTATATTAGCATGGGGTTTATGGTTTATGTTCTCTTGTTTTTGTGTTGTTGAGATCCATATTATTTGAAAACCTCACACTTTACACCAAACTAAAAAACAACCTAATCAAAATTGATATTCAAAAAATCAAACAAGACATAGACATCCCTTAAATCCAAGTACACATTGATAAAAGCTATTCATCAAATCCCCAACAAGTGAAAATCACTAAACAAAGCACAACTTGAATATCACAGTGCTGATTTTATATCTTAATCTTATCAAAACCCACATTAGTCAAGACATTCACATCAACCACATAATTTTTCATTAATCCACATCAAAAAAATCTAATCACACATCAAAATCATCAACCAACAATAATATTTCTTAAATATTACACCTAATCAAGTGCGAAACATTTAAATCCACACTAACATCCATTTAGTACTATCTAACATCCATCTATCAAACTAAAATTGAACAACCACTTCTAAGGAAATATAATAATTTGAGCTAACCTATAATAATAAAATCAATCAATCCACATTAGGGGTCACTTAGGCCATAATAAATCAATCACATCCTAACTCTTATCCAAAATCTCAATCAACATCAAGGGTTACTTAAAACAACCCTAATCATCACCAATCTAAAAGATTTTCCAATCTTATCACCAAATCTAAACACCAATCAATGTCAAGGGTCAACCATACCCTAATAAAGTTGAGCTAAGTTAGCTCGCATCTGAAATAAATCAATTTTTCTCAAGGACCATTAAATCAAATCAAACATCTCATATTGAAACATCAAAAAATCCAAATAAAAAACAAAATCAAAACTGAACTAATCCAAGATAGCCTCAACCTAAATCAATCTTACATAAAACCTCCATCAAACAAATGTAATACAAACATAATGGCATAAAATCCTCGATACTAACTAAGATCGGACAAACCTCACATAATGAAGAACTTGAAAATCCTTGGCACATTGAATGAAATCATGATGATAATGAAGAATCCCTTATAAAACAAGAAGAATGCATTCAAGATAAATGCAATAACTTGGTGGAAACAAATGTGGATATAGTCTCATTTGATCAATATATATTTGAAAATAAGGATGTCATCCTTTTGTGTCTTATAGAAATAGGTGCTTGAATTCTCTAAATTTTTTATCGCATAAACGTAAGTTCTATCATAATCATGAATGATCAAACCTTTCCACATCATAATCTATCTACTCCTAGCATCCATGATATCAACCCTCAATCAAACTTCCCATCCACTAGTTACAGTCTTATCATGACATCTCCCATCACACTAGAAAAGGGATGTCTATCGTATCACCCTTATTTCAACATCAAATATCCAATACTAGTATGGCCCAAGATCCCTAAAAAATAAAATTATATAGATTTGACCTTACATTAAAATGATAATAATTCAACCAAGAATCAAGTATATCCACATCCAAACAAGGCTTCAAATGAAGATAATATAATCCCCTCAATGAGTCTTTGTAAAGGGTATGTACATGAAGATGGGGTACAATTACGTGGACATATTCCCCAACACATATGCATTATGGCCATCTTATGTGCATATTATTTGAATTTAGGCTTGGTTTTAATTCATACATATTATGAGGCTATAATGTGTATGTGTTTTTAGCGCTAGGCCTAGTGCCAACAACACATACACATTATTGGAATTATGCCTAGTATTAAAAATGTATGTGTTATATATTAATAAAATGTATGCATTATTATAATTATAAAAATAAATAAAAATGCCCATCCATGGGAAAACAATTCATTTTCATTTTCCTTCTTGCTTCATGCTTCTCTTGGCCAAACTGTGAACATGTTTTTCTTGGAGGAGAAGAAAAATGCACCTCTATCATTCTATACCTCACCAAATCAGCAATGCCACTGTAGAGGAGAGGTGAGTAATATAAAACTAAATGTATTAATAGAATATTTTTTTTAAAAAAATTTGCATTATTTAATTACTAAATCCTACTTTTTTAACAACTTATTCCACTACAAGAGACTAATACGATAAACAACCTCCTAACCCTCTTAACCCACTTCCTAGCCTTCCTAACCCTCCACCTAACCCTCATAACCCTCCTATAGTTCCAAAATATCCTCATGCAGTTAGGAGGATCTAGTTACACACATAATGGAAAACAAAATAGAAATTAGACAAATAATTATGAGAATGAGGGACCCCACATCAACCAACATCCACTGCACCTATTTTTCCAATACCCCAGAGTCAATATTAGGTCAAATTAAATTGATAAAAAGTTTAATTTATAGATGGATATGATATAGAGATAGATGTAGGCATTACTATGCTAAAAAATTGTCAACATGTGAGGTGAAGGACAAAGACATATCAAAAGAGAAAATTTATGCCTTATTCATCAACTGAAGAACCAATGCACCTTTTTGAGGAAACTCTATTGAGATTTAATATCCTTAATGATATTCCAAACTATTTTAACTATGGTGAGTTTAGATGATAAGGGAAAGGCTTTGCATATGATTGACTAGGTGCACATCATGCACTTAATCAACCTACAAGGATCCCTACCTAAAAGCTGGGTAAGTGCATGGAGTTAGGGAATAATTCTATGGACATTACATGTAATGTAATCATGTTAATCAATAACATGATTACATTATTTAATTAACATGATCATGTTAGTTAAATCTAGGCTCAGGATTATTGAGCCATAACATGATCATGTTATGTAATAACACGATCATATTATATTAAACAATAACATGATCATGTTATTAACATGATTGCATTATCAACATAAAAATATTTTGATCACGTTAATAACATGATTATGTTTCCTATGTGCAAAAATAAAATAAAAGGGGAAATTGAAATGCAATATTATTCTTTTTTCGTTTCCATTTCTTAGCTCTGCCCTTGTTCTACTGTCATTTTTTGTTCAAAAGACTCCAAAGAGTACCAATAAGCTACCAGATTCACCCTACAAACTTGTTGATCAATGATTCCATAATGTAAGAGAGGTAAGTGATCAAAATATTCCCTATTTAACCCTAATTTTTCATAATTTTCATTCTTTAACCCATGTTTTTTATTGTAATTTTTTTCTTATTATAGCCCATCTTGTTAACCCTCCCAACCCTCCACAAAACCCTATTGTTCCTCCTATCCCTCCACCTAACCCTCTTATAGTTCCCCAAACCCCCTGGCATTCAAGAGGTTTTGATTAATAAAATTATGGGAAACAAACTTGAAATTGAAGACTTAATTGAAAAAATAAGGGATCCCAGTTAGATCAACCCCCACCATACCCACTTATCCAATTCCCTACATACCTTATTAGGTCAAATTAACTTGATAATGAGTCAAATTGATCGATGGACCTCATATAGGGATACCTGTAGGGAATATTATGCTAACAAATTATCAACCCTCTAGGTCAAGAATTTAGATATTTCAAAAGTTTACATGTATTCCTTATTTATCGACCTAGCCACCAATGCCCCATTTTCCATAATCGCTAAACATTTTCCTATCCATCACAATGTACATAAATTAATCATAGCCAATTTTTAGGATCGATGGTGGATGGTATTTGACTATCCACCATGTAACAACCATGAGGTCCCATTATATTTTTTGAGGAAAGTCTACTTTGAGTTCATCCTTAATCAAATTCCCAATTATTTTGATTTTAGTGAGTTTCAAGGCTGAGCAAAAGGCTCTACGCATGAACGACTATGTGCACATCATGTACCTAATTATCTTTCATGGATTCACATCTAAAATCTTCTTGAGCTTGAGATCCCCTCTAAGGTTTAGTAGGTCATGGAGATAGACACTCTCCATGGTCTTAGTTATCTCCAATACACTCGTTTAACATATGGGTAGGCTTTCGCAAAGTGATGCTACAGATACACCATAGGATACTTGACCTTAACCCCAACCTTGTAGTTGGTGTGGAGATATGTGCATGTGACCTTATAATAATGATGGTGTTAGTGTTACAGATGGCTTAGATCATATTCTTATGAATGATGATTTTTTGGCATGCATACATCAGTCACCACATAGATACATGTTTTTTATTATATAAATGTCATGTTAAATTTAAGTTATATTTGCAAATTAAAATTTTAAGATAATAATTAATGTAAATAAAAAGTTAATATAATATATATGTCATTTTTTATATCACAGGAACTGACGGTTCTTTTATCATCACAGTTGGCATTTACAACATTCAATTTGTCACAACCAATGTTTTCATATTTATATCTAGCTATTGGGCCATCCATAATTGCATCTGACTCTATTAGGATGACACAATTTACCTATATAGAGGTAAAAATTGTTTACATATATGTTTTCCTCTTTTCATTTGTTATGACTGTAGTTATTTACATATATGTTTTGCTCTTCGCATCTAATTTTTAACTTCTCTTCTCAAGAATTAATGCAAAAATAACACAACCTATATGCAAAAATAAGTTGTTTATATATATCCCATGTACTAAAGTAAGGTTAAAAAACATGCATTATATTCCTTTTTGGTATTGGCATTTTTATAGAGGTTATGGAATTCATTTACTCTAGATGATTTAAGTCGATATCTAACAAGTAGTGTTGTCTTTCCTTGAAATTCACCCAAGTGGCTATGGGCATATCTAAATTCACAGTTATTTCTTGATAATCCCAACACAAGGACGCTTCATCTAAAATTTGTAAAATAAATAGCATGTCCATACTATTTATTGAAAAATATCATATCCCAAAGCACCTTTTCATACCTATTACCCAAGCATCAGCTTCCCTAACAAAGATTCACCCATTGAAATTAAGACCCTTTTTACTTTATTTAGTTTATAGGTAATTCCATCCAAGATTTGATGTGTGTCACCATTTTCATGATCTCCCCCAGTGGATGATATTCCATGTAATATATCAGTATCTCTCTCTTGATAAAAATTATGTTCATAATCACACTCATGGAATTATTTTATCTCATTCCATAAAATAAATACAATGGTGTGACCCTAAGGTCATATTATAGGTAGTTGTCCCCATCTAGAGGTTGTCCCTAGGGATCCTACTCCTACTCCTATGATAATTTCCCAATGTTGATGAGTGATGTGGGATACAATTTCTCCACTTTTGTGTCTCTTGATTATACCTATGTGGGTGATGTACCTTCAATGATTTTTTTGGCTAGGTGGATCCTAACCTCTCCTAACCCTAACAATCTCATTGAGATTCTTCACCTGAGACTCTAAACCAGCCACATTTTCCTCTAGGCCAACTATCTCTCTCTTATTATGAGAAAAATACATATATGTATGGTAAGTAGGGATAAAAACATATGTATTATTGTTTATTTACACATGGAGAACTGCATCCACCAAAATATTATCGAGGCTCAAATAGTTCACACCTAAAAAATTTTAACCATAGTTTATTTGGTCATGCTACACCACTAAGTGATTCACTCTAAAACCATATAACAAGAGAAGACATTAGATCTCAAGTCACATAGAGAAATAATAACTAAGTAATAAATTAAAAAGTAACATAGAAAGTAACTAAAAATAGACCAACTCACTACTTTATTTGGATAACTTCATGTTAGTCTAGGTATAATTCCTAATTGGACCTCATCTTAGCATTATCCTCCTATCCTATTAGTTCCTCTCTAACAAGTGTATGCTCTCCCTTGTTTCCCCCTAAACTTCATCTCCTCACCCTCTATCCTATGCTTATTTCTACATCTAAGTATCTACATATTATGGTGGTGGTTGTACTTAATGTTGGCATCCTACCATAATTACAACCTAAATAGGATATTTTTCTAAATTTACTCCTCTAATTATTACTATCCTAATTTTTCCCATGATGGTAGTAGAGTGTCCACCTCATTCACAAACTATCCTAAAATACCCTAATATAGTAGAGCTACCAAATATATCATTACCACTATGTCCACCACTCATGGAAAGTCTCTCAATGGTGGCATACCTATCCAACTAGAAGCCCTGATGGCCCCCACTATCCCAATCTCTAACCCTCACTGGTAAGGGGTCATGTGCTTGTATACCTAGCCCATGATGAGTGTAAGGTGGCTGATAAACATAGCTATAAATGTCATGATCTGATATATATATCCCTGTAAGCATATGGTAACACCTCTTAGACCCATGCAAATTTACATCCTCTCTCCTCAATAATCTTAACAATAGGTTCCCATCTATACAAAAGGAAACATATCCCTTTATCTCTCCCCAGATGGGATTGAGAGATCCCTATTTAATATAATTTTAGAGGGTCAGGATAATTACTCACTCCACCCCAACTAGTCTTACCCCATACCTAAAACCTATGTTATGCATATCATCATCACCAAAGTATTACACTCAATTAACAATCTTACCTCTATCACAATCATTTATCAAGGCCACAACCCTGTCTTTAGCTGATAAGACTAGTATTCTAATCACAACCTTGAAAGTGATAGTCCACTCTCAAGGGACTTGTGGTGAAATTAAACTATTTTACATTACACATCCTAGTTGGTGAATAGGTTAAAAAGGAATATACTCGATGGGAAAACAATACCCACCTACAAAATACAAAATATCCCTATTAAATATAGTGTCACCAAATCATTAATGATTAATTTATCGATAATACTAGGAATCCAATCATACTTCATCACTCTACTCCATCAAATGTAGGCCCTCCTTTAAAACAAAATTTAAAATATCCCTAAATACTCTAAGTTAATCCTAAAACTTCATCCAAAAGGAAGTAGTTACGAGGGTGCTACCTAAGTCAAACCCCTATTTTTAGACAATTAATAAATCAAAAACCAATATAGTCCAACATGTAATATAACATAAATTAAAGATATTGAACCAAATATATTTATATTTATCAATTTGAAAAAAATAAATTGGTATATTATGTATTCCCTTTAATAGTTTTAATCCTCTAATTTTAGTTTTGGTACAAGGCTATTGCTCTAACACATCAATAGATGGCTTATCAATTCAGATCTAAGTGTATGTTCACATGCATGCTTGTATTCTTCTTTCCTATAATGTGTCATTACATTCATGTACTTATATAGATAGATACTTTATATACAAGTACTTCTATTGATAATTTTGGTTTCCATATATAAGATTTGATGTACTTTATATAAAACTAAGTGAGATATTGTACATGAATAGTTGATGGTTGGTATTGACACTCCTTCCTCTCTATGTGCTGAGACAGACATAGGCATTGCTATTGTAATGTCATCTACATAGGTGCTAATAGTGGTATATATTAGTTCTTATAAATTTTAATTATAAAAATAGACTTGTTTTAATAATTTTAGTAGATGTACTCAGGGCAAATATAACTTATTAAATGTATTATGTATGCATGGTTGTCCTATGATAGTTGATATTCCCAGTCAGATGGTGATTGGGGAAAATTCTCTTATTCTTCCCATATTTGAGACACCTATTCAGATGGTTAAGCCTATCATTGAACTGATTGAGTGTGAAAAATAGATTGAGTAGGATTGCGATCTTGTAGTAAGTGCACATGTTTAAATGATTTTTTACTATATTTTAAAATCAAATTCTTAATAATTATTTGAATGTATTTTATGTTAATTTCATAATAATTATTGTATTTGAACAGGATTAGTTACAAGATAAATATGAGCGTAGGACCCGTAGTTAGATGTTGGGGAAATCCAAGGCATTAAAGGGGTTTCCATCTACTAGCAGGGCATCCCAAGGAGAGTCTTCTTTGAGGAAGGAAAGAGAGGGAGGATATTTAATGAATAGGATGTGTTACACATGAGATGTACTTTTTTGTATGCCTATATGGCAATTGATTCTTTTTTGGCATTGTAGATGCGCGTATGACATTCAGCTAACATTAGACACTATGTTGGTAGATGTAAGTTTTTGTATGCCTATTATGGAAATCTATGTGTTATTCACATTGGACATGTATGTGCCCATATTTTATGCCTCTCATGGTAATCTATCTAATTTATATTCATTTTTTATTTCATTATGTTATTTTATAATATTGTTTTAATCTTCTACATTATTATCTATCAGATCTCATATTTAATGTTGTATGTGCACAAATGAGGATTAAAAAATTATTCTTTTCAATGCTATATATCTCGTATCTTACATATTTTTTTAATTTAAAGTTTTTATTTCATTGTGTGTAGTGGAAATGACTATTGACACTCTTATCACTTAGGCTTAATGGTCTTCTCTTTGTACTTGCTTCATGTACACTTTGGATACACTTCTTGGTGTCATTAGACCTCTTAAAAATATATCACATTAATTATATAACTCATTTCATACATTCCATTCATAAAATTCCTCTCAACTTTTCACTATCTTATCACTAGGCAATCCTCTTAGGTTTCAAACTTACCAAAACTTAATATAGGCCTCCAAGAGTTAGTATTTTGTCATATATGTTCTTAGATGATCAAATCACACCTTCCTTAACCTATTACAAGAACCCAAACACAATTCAACATTTCAATTCCACATATAAGGAACACCAAGGCACCCTACACAATAAGGTACCTTTCAGGATTATGACAACAACATGGAGTATTAGTTCAATTTCAAATCTCTCATGCATCTTCTAAGAGTTAGAAAACCTCCTTTACTGATGGGACCATCTTCCAAGTCCATATCTATTCAATGGAATACTTGGAAATATTAATAAACAACTCTTACTTCCCTTTGCAATGTGACTTTTAGCCCAAAATATGGTATAAACAGTGTTTCTTTGTTCTAGAGGTCAATAGATCAATAGGTCAATTACTCAATTCCACCTAATAGGTCAATAGGTCAAAGTTTTCAAAATTTTAAAAGTTATAAAAATTGTCAACGTTTTCAAAATTGTCAAAGTTTTTAAATTTGTCAATACGTCAATATATCAATTACTCATTAAGTTTCTAGTTAGTAGTTTAAGTTGTCAAAGTTGTCAAAATTCAAGTTGTGGTTGTAGAACTCTGGTTCCAATTCTTATTGAGTGAAAAATAACATTTAAAACATGTAAAAGGGGGAGGATAAAATCTATGAATAGGTTCTTGACATATTATTAGGCCCAATCGACAAACCCACCACCCATTCTGACCTCATGAACACCCTTCCCAATACAAAAAAGTATTTTTTTAGCTTAAGTTCAAACATGCATAAAAAGAAAATTGTAAGTCATTTACATAAACCATATAATCCATAATGTACCTTATTAGTCCTTAGAATCACACCTTGGAGCTCTCAGGTGGAAGCTTTGAGATCAATCCATTAGACAAGTTACAGTGATGGGTCTAAAAATATAAATTTTTATTAGTGAACAAGCAAATTCTCAAGTTCCAACTGGAATCTATAACTCTAAGATATACACCTATTAATATATCAATTTAATCACATATAGATATGAAAATTATATGTTATCACACTGCCATGATGTTTTAATCCACTTAGAAGTGAATTTTCACTACCATTCTAGATAATGAAAACACTGACAACAAATGTTGTCAAAGTTCAATTTGCGGTTGTAGAACTCTAGTTGTGATGCTTCTTGAGTGAAAAATGACACCTTAAACACATATAAGGAGGAGGATAACATCTAGGACCAGGTTATTAGCCTCCCATTAGGCTCGATTGACAAACCATCCATTCTGGCCTCAAGAACATCCTTCCTAAATAAGAAAAATTCAATATTTATCCTAAGTTCAAACATGCATAAAATGAAAAATGTAAGTCATTTTAGTGAATAATCATATCCATCACGTACCTATTTAATCCCTCTAATCTCACCCTATATCACTTATGTTTAATCTTTGACATTAATTTGTTAGATAAGTTATAGTGACAGGTCCAAAAATGCAAGTTTTTGTCAATTAATAAACAACTTCTCAAGCTCCAACTGGCATTTCTACCTCTGGGAGCTCCACCTAAAAATATATCATTTTGATCACACACACACACACACACACACACACACACACACACACACACACATGAAAATTACATGTTATCACACCATCATAATATTTTAATCCATCTGAAATTACATTTTCACTACCATTCTAGAGAGCAGAAACATTGAAACCAGATATTGTCAAAGTTCAAGTTGTGGTTGCATAACTCTAGTCATGATGTTTCATGAGTAAAAAATGAAATTAAAAACATGTAAAAGGGTGTGGATAACATCTAAGACTAGGTTATTGGCCTCTTGTCAGGCTTGATCTACAAACCCATCACACATTCTAGCCTTAAGAACACCCTTCTCAATACAAAAAAAAGCAATTTTTTAGCCTAAGTTCAAACATGCATAAAATGAAAATTGTAAGTCATTTATATGATCCATTAGATACTTAAAGTACCTCCTTAATCCATATAATTTTAACCCAAATCATTATTTGAAATCTTCAAGATCATTTCATTATATAAGTTGCAGTGATGGGTCCAAAAATGCAAGTTTTGTCAGTGAACAAGCAACTTTTCAAGCTCCAACTGGCGTTTCTACCTCCAAAACCTCCACCTATGAATATATAATTTTAATCATGTACAAATAATAAAATTAAATGTTATCACACCACCATGATGTTTTAATCCACTTGAAAGTGCATTTTCACTACCGTTCTGGAGATTAGAAACATCGATAATAAATGTTGTCAAAGTTCAAGTTATGGTTGTAAAAATCTAGTTATGATGCTTCCTAAGTGAAAAATAACAATGCCAAAATGTCTAGGGGGTGGATAAAATTTATAATCAAGTTCTTATCCTCCCATTATGATCAATGAAAAATCCACCACCCATTTTAACCACAAGAATACCCTTCCCAGTATAAGAAAAATACAATTTTTAGCGTAAGTTCAAATACCCATAAAACCTAAGCTTCTCTTAGCTTCAAGAATAAATAATTATTTACTAATAGTGCCAACCATGTGAATTTGAAAGATTATCTTGCACCACTAACCTACAAAAAATTGTTAGTAATCAATTAAAAATGAAATTTATAAATATACTACCTAGAAAATAAAAAACATTTGGTAAAATTGATTACAGCTACATTTGAAAAGTCAACATACCTCCATATTTAAATTTAATGAACCACTAGGATATTATCTAACCTTGATATTATCAAGAATATCTTCATGATCTGACTCTCAAACATTCCATAATTTCTTGTTTAATGGCTTCCCATGATATATTTTTAAATTGAATATTAATTGCAAGAATCAAATTTGAATGGTGTAGTATCTTCCTATGCATTTCAAACTCTTTAAACAACCATTTATTTGAATTTTTTATATAATATCATCAAAACCAAGCTCTAGTGACTACCACTGACCCAATGGGATAGTCAATGTTTTCTCCATCTATAACTAGGGAAGTCAATTATTTATTTCTCTCTACACCCCGACACAAGTAGTAATCAGTGCCTTCTTCATTATCCTCATCTGAAATAACAACAAAAACATGATCTGTACATCATAAAAAACAATTTTTAGTGACAATATGAAGATATATAAATAATGAGAATAAATTAGACATAATGAAAAATATTCTACATCACTGCATTAGATCAAATATATGGTCAAAGCCATCTGATGATGTCATATATGTAAGTTATAATGTTGTTGGAACCTAATATGTGTTGATTGGAATTAGAGGTTTAGAAATCCAATCATCCACCCACTCTTATGACTCACACTCATTCCAAACAAAGTCCACACCTGCAGAACAAAAACATGCTAAGTGTCTTGTATGAATAGTCTAAAAACTTGCATTTGAGCTAAAAAATGAGTGGAGATCACTTGAACCCATTAGAGTCATATAATCCTCATAATTTTCCAAGTGTTCTTCCTCCATTACCCAGAAATTTATATGAATAGTATAATTTTTTTGATCACCATAACATATGTTCTCATTACACCATTCAACCAAAAAATTTGCATCTGTCAAATGAACACCCTCTTCAAATTTTAACTCCTTCCTTGAAATAGCTCTTTTTACACATGTCCCATCACCATCATGCTCCCCTTTTCTATGGCCATCCTCAATGAAACTCCAAATGTGTTCTAAACTTATGGTAACGTGCATCTTGCTCAACCAATAAAACATCTATGCATTTTTGAATTATGATGTGCAATTACCTAACCAAATGTAATGTTGATTGAAAGTAATGTTCCTCTGACTCAACTATATATAGAACTTATGTAAATAACCTTACACACACTCTAAACAATGTGATATATCATCACTAATATATAAATGGTAATCCTTTAATATTTTTTGTTGTTGCTCTGTACTATTAGGTACATATATGAATGCTATATGCAAGAATATGACAACTTGTGATGAGTTGTAATACTGTGATTGAACTTATATTTTGGGTTTAAATGTGTAATTATCTACAAAAACAACCACTAAAATGATAGAGCTAAGTGGTAATGTATCCTTTCATATATTAAAATGTTCATCCAACCATTTAGCCCTATGTGTGTGCCTTGCATAGTCATAAACAATCTTCTCCCTAAATTTGATCAAAAATTCTAAAACAAATATCTTTTATGTAACAAACTCACACCTTTTAGATTATTTTCCATATTTTACTTGATAAATCACTGATTTATATTTTATTAAACTAACTAATTCCTATCCAATTATATTTGTAATCTCCTCATGGAATCATTTTTAAAAATTTGGCAATCTACTACAAATGCTACAATTTTCATTTAAACATGATTTGTTGTAAAATAATTTCCAATCCAAGATTTCATAGAAGATAGTTGGAATAAATTCCCTAGTTAATTTTGGTGGTAATTCAATGCCACACTCCTAAAAAATGTTAGTATAAAAATCAAAATAAATATGGTAAAAAACATCATAGTGCATTGAAAATTCAACAAATTGCCTACAACAACAGGTGGTGCATGTGTGATTTATTTTAACATAAAAAGGTTTTTATATCTCAAAATATCTTTGACAAATAGAAATTTTTAGATGTTTTTCTAAAAATTTAGAGTACAATTGTGTTTGAGCCATATCTAATAAATTTTTTGGATGCGGTTCACGATTATGAGAACCAACTCTTTTTTTCACAACATCTCTTGCATTGGGTGAAATTATTGTATTATCTTTCTAAAATTGAGCAAATAAATTTTTGAGAGTATCAACTATAGCCTTTTCCTTTTATGTAAGTCTACCAAAGAATGCCTATAGATCATTGGTACTATGTTCATTAAGTCTTTCAAGTCTTGCAATTGCATTTATTCATGTTTTTTATTTATATCAAGTGATCGACTTGTTTTTTTTATCAATCATTTTTTCACTATTTTATCATTTACTACACAAGTTATAATTATACATCTGGTAGCATTACAATATTTGTTTCATAATCTCAGGCCTACAATATGATATGGATCATGCATATTTTCAATAATTTCACTATTTTTATCATCCATGTTAGATGTTATTAGTCCTAATGTGCATATTATAGGTCTCATCTTAATAAATTTTATAAATGAAACAAATAATTGACATATTTGACTATCATATTCCAAATTATGAAAGAAAGTATCCCAAATTTGTTGAGCCAGTCTTCTTGAATGGTGATCAGACATTTTTTTATGCATTGGTTTTAAAATATTTTCATCAACTTTAATTAAGTACTTGTATTTTTAATGTATAATTCTTGGAGGTGTTGGTAATGGTTGAATCTATTGAGAGGGTGTTTCAAAACCATTTTTACTCTCATTGTTTAGAGGTGGGATGACATTAAATTCTTCATTGTTAATTTCTTCATTATATGTTTCCATGAAATTTTATTGACGGTTAATTTCATCATTATTTATTTCCATCAAATTTTCTTAATTCATGGGGGGTGAAGCATTATACATAGACTCATCATCAACAAAATCAAAAACTTGGAACTTTGAATGTGAACTTCTAACATTAATTAATTAATTTTAATTTCATTATTATTCATTTCATTATGTTTAGTTTCATTATTATTCATTTCATTATGGTCAATTTCTAAATTATTCAATTGATTATAGTCAATTTCATCATTACTTAATTCATTATCATCAACTGGACCATTATCTATGGCATTTGGCTCACTAGGATTAGGGTTTGAACCTCATTTACCATGAACTTTTTACATTAGTAGATTGTGTTTCTCTTTGAAATATTTTAATATCTCTAGTGTTTTATTATTCAACAACTTCCTCTTACTCTTTGAATGTTATCCAACACCCGTTAGAAGGGACAATTGACAACTTTTCAAAGGTGGGGGTCAAGTACACAAGTACATAGATCTTGCAGAAGTATGCAAAAAATGTTTATTAGGATAAAAATAATCATTGATAAGTAATATTATCACTAAAATAATAATATTATGATTGCGTTATGTTTTCTATAAGGTTCCAACCCATCCAACCCATCAATAATTTCATATAGATAATAATGTGATCACATTATTACATAACACAATCACATTATTATTGATATAAGCTTTGTGATTGGAAATTGGTAATGAGGATCAAGTGTTGCCTATGTTAATCATAACATGATCATGTTATTAAATAATGTGATCATGTTATACTTAATATAGCTAAGGGATTATGGATTGGGGATTAAGGCATTAGTCCATAGCATTTATAAATTAGGGATTATAATTTATGTTTTAGCGATTAGGGATTATAATTAAGGTCTAAAGTGAATGTGCATGACTATTGGGATCTTTCCCTGGCTTTATGGATACTCGCATCTCTCCCTACATTAAATCCCATGGTTTTAAATTGACATTGTGATGGAAGGGAAATAGCTCCCTATAAATTGAAACATTGTATGTATTTAATAGGTAACATGCTTTTAGGACATACATGGCACAAAAATGTTTTCAAGCACATTTCCTTAAGTGAATTAAATGCCATGTCACTTGTATTTTCAATTTGTTAAGTGGCTAACCAATATATTTCCCAAAGTGCATTAAATTCCATGGTATTACTTCTTAAGTCATTTTTTTTCTTCTCCTAATACTTAGATAAAGAATATATAATCACGTCAAAGCCCCAAAAAATAATAATAAATTGTTAATAATCAAATGTATTTTTGGGTTATCATTATACCCTGAATGTCATCATATAGATTGAGTGAATTATTCAAATGGGGCAATCAGTCATATGATTTAGGCCAAGTTGAGCCCTTTGAACTTAATTTTTAGTCTAAAAATGATGTTAATTTAGGCTAAAAAGATTGGTTCAAGGTTTAAAGAGTTCATATTTGTGGTTTAGAGTTTAGGGTATATTTATACAATCATGTAGGCAATTAGGGAAAATTTGGGAGCTATGAACCTATATTTGTGCTTGTAGAATGTGAATTTGGGATCAATTATCCCCCACATCATCATAAATTAAGGTCCTACAATGTCAATTATGGTAATGAGTGATGAAATTTTATCCAAATTCATCCTTATGAGCCTGTGTGTGTGTGTGTGTGTGTGTGTGTGTGATGTTAATTGGGGTAAAATTTATTAGTTTAGGGTTTAGGGTCTATAATTTAAATGGTTTGGGGTTTAGGGATTATGGCTTAGGGTTTAATGTAAACGTTATATGATTTGGCATTAAAGTTAAATGGTATATGGTAATTTAGGGTTTAAGATATCAAATATAGGGTCTAATCACTAAGGTCATTGAAAAATATTTGAGTTGCTTGTGATACCTATTTATGACTTGACTAACTTCATGTTTATATTTCTAATAAAATTAGGGTCAATTATGCCATGTACATGTTTCATACATGTTATACAATTTATTGAGCCATAAATTTGGTTCTAGGGCTCTATTTTTCCTAGATCACATAGGGAATTGTAGAAATTGACTAATTAGATCAATTCATGATAGAAGATTGATCTTTTGATTTTGGCCTAAATCATATCTTGCTATTAAAAAGGTTAAAATTAGCCTCAAATGCATCCTTGATTAAAATAATCAACTATATCTCTTCATCTTTGGTTAATTAGGTTGAAGGGGCTCGAAATAGCCCCAATTTACTAAATAGATGCACAATGAGATTATTACTCAAAAGGATTTAGCCATAGGTTTAAAAAGTACATTTTATGACATCTTAGGATAAAATCAGTTATATCGTAAGGCATGTATGTTTGTGTCATGTAGTGGGAATTAGGGCGTAGGGCTTACAATTTATATTTTAGGGATCATTAGGGATTAGGGTATAGGATTTAGGTTTAAGGGCCTATTTATTAATGTCTAATCAGTAGATATGCTATGTGCTTAAATTGGATTTTTTCTATAAAGGATGTTAATTGGGACTAAATTTAAGTTGGTAAATACCTGGAAAGTAAATGGTTTACAATTTAAGGTATATTGTTTATGGTTTATGGTTTATGGCTTCTAGGATTTAATGTATATATATGGTTTAGGGTGAATAGGGTCAATCACAAAGAAAATTGAGGACAATTCGAATCACTTGGACCTATTTGTGACTATATAATGTGTTTTTGGGTTGTCATTATACCATGGATGTCATCATGCATATTAAATTAATTAGTTAAATGGGGAAATCAGTTATGTGATTTAGGCCAAACTGAGCCTTATGAACTTAATTCTTAGTGTAAATGATGTTAATTCAGGATAAAATGATTGTTTCAAGGTTTAAAGAGTTTATATTTTTAGTAAATAGAGTTTAGGGATTAATAAATTTAGGGATTAGGGATTAGGGTATGGGTTTTAGGGTATATAAGGTAAAATCATGATGGTGATTGGGGTAAATTTGAGCTTCTTGAATGTAGATATATGAGTAAAGAATGAGAATTTAGGATCAATTATCCCCCACATCATCACAAACTAAGCGTATGAAGTTGATTATGGTAATGACTGATGTAATTTTAACCAATTTCATCCTTGTGAACCTAGTTATTACTATATATAAAGGATGTTAATTGGAGTTAAATTGATCCCAAGGGCCTACTGAGCTTCAATGTAAGGAATTTCATCCATATGATATCAATTGTGGATCGAAGTGCTCACCATATTTAAAAAATATTTATTTTTTCAATTTAATATGAAATTCAATCCAAAGGAGTTGTGTCCAAGGGATTACATTCATATATAATGGAAATTGGGCTTACTTGGCCCTAATTGCATACCATATTGAACCAGTTGAGTATTTAGTTCCAGATGATACATAATTGGGGATAATCAAGGCTTACCCAAAGAATTGTGTCAACATAATTTTAACTAGGGCCCTAATTACACACCTTATTCAAATAATTGAGGGTTATCATGAATCTGATATAAAATCATGACCAATTAAACCCTTCATAAATAATTACATCCATCTTTAATAACTATCAAATTTTTAATTGTATACCAAATTCAACTGAAATAATATCTATTTCAATATGATCTATGAAATTTAGTCCAAACAAGCCCTGTGTAAGAAATCTTATCCTTCTACTATCAATAGGTGCTCTATTGGTCCCAAATACATAACATATTTAATCAACCAAGTTTTTAATTTAGTTGAATATGCAATTATGGACAACCAAGGCTCATGCAAGTAACTAAATTCATCTAATGTCAATTACAACTTTGTTGGCCCCGATTATAAACTATATCCATCTAATCATGTATTTGGTTTTATCTTATACATAATTATGGCCAACTAAGCCCCAAGAAAGTAATTTTGTCCATATAATGTTTTAGTTGGGTTTTATTATCCCCGATTGCACACCATATTGAACCAATTGAGTATTTAGGTTAAATATGATATGCAAGTGGGGACACTCAATCCCTAAGTAAGGAATTACATCCATCTAATGTCAGTTGGGGCTCTAATTATACCATGTTAAATCAATTGATATTTTTTTCAATACTATACACAATTTAGTACAAATAAGTCCTATGTAATTAACTGCTTCTACCTAGAATATCAATCGAGGCATTTTTCACCCATGCAATGAATTGTGTCCATCTAATTTATCCATTGTGAATATATTTCCCTAATTGCACATCATATTTAACCAATCAAGTATTTTCTTTAGTATAATCTATAATTAAGAGTAATTGGTCCCCGTGCAAGGAATTACTTCAATATAATGTCAATTAGGGATTTGATAGCACACCATATTAAAATAATTAAATATTTTCTTCAAACCAATACACAATCAAGGTTAAATGAGCCCTAGGAAATGAATTATGTATATATGATGTCAATTGGGTCTCTAATTGCACACATATTATAAAACACAAAGTATTTAGTTTAGTTTGATACGTAATTGGGGCCAACCAAGCTTCATCTAAGTAAATATGTCCATATAATGTCATTTTAGGATCTATTAGCCTGATTGCACACCATATTAGGATCAAAGAAATAATAAATCTATTCATAGGTTAATACATCTCTAATTACCATTCAATGCTATCAATTCTTGATAAGAACATTGGTCCTAGACAATAATCTTAATTTGTAATCAATATTTGATCTTAAGACTACTAGGCCTAATGGCTTCTATTTAGGTTTTAGGATGTTGAGAATATGTAATGTGATCAAGTTATTAAATACCATAATCTCATTATTAATGTAATTAATAACATGATCATGGTATTTGAATTTGAATTCAATTATTTCACCTTTTGGCTTAGGAATGACTTGGATTCTTGAGTGAAAGGATTGAACTGTTAATGTACATCTGAGTTTTGAAAGGTATGAAAATAAATAACAAATTTCAAATTTGACTTCCAAATACACTAAGAATTTTGATGTGAAAATTCAAAAAATTGATACCATTTCAACGAGCACTCTCTTCTCTTTCCAAAAATATGATTCTTATAGTTTTTGGAAAAATTTAAGGTTTCAAACTATATTTATTTATTACTATGCCTTTTTTAGGCCACTACATGCCATAAACATACATTCCTATACATGTTCATGTAATTTGTCTTTCATTTATCTAAGTGAAAAAAAATTATATGGTGATGTAGTACACATAATTCTACACACATTAAAAAAAATGTTTTTCATTTTTTTGGAGGTAGTTAGGCATGACTCATGGACGACTATCCATTTCTTTGTCAATTTTTAGGATCTATTTACTTACAAAATTTATTTAAAAAAGTATTCATTGAAAAAATACAAAAAATATAGGTGACATGCTAGAATATTTTATCTAAATTTTTCCCAAATGGTTTCAAATAATATTAAACTCTGCTCAAAAAATGGTGCACGTAATGGCTATTTATCTACTATGTTTTCTAAAAAAAATAGGATTTCTTATTCAAATTTTATATGTTTGACCTATTTATTCTTAACCATTTAAAAAAAAATATAATGTTTTATAAGCTAGACTCAAAATTCTACATTTTATGTTTTTACACCATCTTCAAATTTGGAGTGTAGATATCTTAAATTATCTAGAGAAGTTCAAAATTTTAAAATTGTAGAAAAAGCATGTCCACAGGTAGGCCACTTTTTATCCCCAAATTTTGTGCACTTACCCAACCACTTCAGTTCGAGATCCTCTTTTTGGTGAAGGAGGTCATGGATATTGACACTTTCCATGTGCTTAGTGCACCTAATGATACATTCATCCAACATATGAGTACGATTTCTAAAACTGATGCTGGAGATACCCTACCCTAGTGTGCATACCTAACCTCACCATTACAGATGTTATGGTGTTATATACATTGGACCTTCAAATGATGATGGTGATGATTTTAAGGGATTAAATGATATAGTCATGAGTGATGATTTTTTGGCACATATATTTGGTGTGTACATGTCAGTCACTACACACATGCAAGTATATTTTATATTAATGTCATGCTAAATTTAATTTGTATTTATATTTAAAATCTAACAATTAATTTACATAAAAATTGAATAATATATGTTGTAGGAGGAGACATTGCCTACATCTTCATTTGAAGATCCAACTTGTGGACCATGCACTACTTCAATTCTCAATGTTACTAGGCCACCGTTTACATATATAGAGGTAAAATTTTGAGTTAATAGATGCTTAATTAATCTAGGCTTAAGTCGTCTATAAAACTAAGAAAGGTTGTTTGTTCAATTGATGATGACAGTAAACACTCTTCCATATCTACGAGTAGAGGTAGACATATGTATTGTTATTGTAATGTCATCTACACATGCACTCACCTAGGTACATATTAACTTGTAATTTTGAATTGTAAAAATATATATATTTTAATAATTTTACTACATACTTGGGTAAATATAAATTATGTAAAATGTATTGTGTATTTAGATTTTTTGTATGACATTTGATAGTTCTATCTTTTAGATGATTAGTTGGGCACCTTATTATGCTTTTTCCCCATTTCACATGCCTTTTCATGCACCTCAACCTGTCACTGACCATGTTGAGTGTTAGGTGAAGATTAAGCATGACCATGAGATTGTAGTAAGTGCATGTTTAAATTATTTGTGTATTCTAGTTTTTAAATAATTTCTAAACTTGGATTCATGTATAGTAGGTAATTTTTCTAATAGTATTTGTATTAGAATAGGTTTAGCTAAAGGAAATCTATGAGCATAAAAGGAACTGAAGTTGGAACTTGGAGGAATCTAAGGAATATGAGGGATCTCCATCTATGAGCAGGGAATCCCATAGAGAGTCTTCTTTGAGAAAGGTAAAGAGAGGGAGACTATTTGATGAGTAGGATATATTAGATGATGTACTTATTTATATGCCTATAAGGCAATGTATGTCTTTTTGACATTGTATACATATAATGATTTAACTTGATATTTTATTATGTTATTAGATGATGTATTTTTTTGTACACCTATATTTCAATGTGTGTGTGTGTGTGTGTGTGTGTGTGTGTGTGTGTGTGTGTGTGTGTGTGTGTGTTCATATTTTGTGGTGATAATATTTACCCTATAATTTGTCTCACATTATTATTACAAAACTAAACTTATGGTTCTAGGGACATATTTAGATGTGATCACCTTTAATATTTACTTCATGTAATTTATTAATACCAACTTGTAAGTTTTCAATATGTGTCGCAATTAAAGCTATATGGAAAAAAAGATTATAATGTTTTCAATGATAGAGTCATATATTACTATGACGTACCTCTCATGATTGGGCTACACAATTTATCACTATAATGTTGATACCCTTGCTAGGTTATTTTAATATCATTTGGAACATGATATTCACATTTTTTAAATTCATTTAATTTATAAACATAACTCATATATATAAGTACTTGATTGAAACAAACAATTAAATACTCATTTCTTACATACCTTCTTAGGATGCCCTTATACATTTTACTTCTTCATGTCTGATGAAGTGGTTATGTTCTACCTCCTCCTTTTGGATTTTCTCTCTTTGTAGATGCTTTGCATTCTTGTTTGGAGACTCCTCTTTGGCCCTTTGAAGTAGTGCAAGATTTTAATTCTCATGTCTCTTGAGGCCTTGGAAAATTTTGGTGGTTATATTTATTTTGTAATTCTCCCTCTCCACTTCATTTAGCTTGGCATGTTTGTGTTTCTCTGTCAGTTGAGATAACTATTTATTCACCATTTGATACATTTACATTTTTATTTTCACTTGGTTACATTAAAGTTCAAAATCTCAATCCTCTAATTCAGATCCAAACATGTCATTTTGATTCAAAATCACCTCAATGATTATATTTGATGGTTTATTATCATACATTACATTTGTGATGTATGTAAACAAATTAAGTTCTCTTTCTCTAGGTCTTCTAGGTCTGTCTTCAAGGCTTTATAGGCTTCTTGATCCTGAAACACTATTAATACCTTCCAAAATTGATTTTAAACTTGATCTTTGCATGAAATGGATGTAAACAAACTAATAAGATTCTTCTTACCTTGTACTAATATCCTTTTAATTTTTAGGTCTCTCTTTTCTTAGATTGATCTATTCAAGACCAATGAGATTATTTATGACTATCTTTAGGATTATTATATCATTTATCAACCTAACTCATTCATTCACATACCTTTTTTCTTTAGGTCTACGTTGCCTTGTCTTCTTCTTTATTATATAAAATAATGATCTCCACTTTTCATTCTGAGATCACTTCATTGTGATAAGATTATCATCATCTTTTATTCATTCTTATCTTATATCACAACTTGGAGTACCTTTCTTTACCAAGTTTAAATCAAGAAAAAATATTCTGCAATTTAAGCCATTGCACAGACCTACAAAATGACCAATAATTATAACATAGAAGCATAGAAATCATTAGGTTCCTTATGACTACTATTGTATTCTTGAACATCTATTTTAACTTACTTTCATGTCTTTATTTATCAAAATACTGATTTCTTTCCAAAACAACTTATTTCCTCAATATTGTGTTAGTTATTGAAAATGATTTCACAAATCATTATTTTGTAAATTTTAATTAAAGTATTGACTTAAAAAGTGCATATACATCTATGAGTTTATAATTATCTTTTTTTAGGTGTTTTGTAGGAAACTAGTTTTTGTTTTCTTCTCATTCCTAGACAATACTGCACTCTTTGACACAAAAAATAATTTTTTTGAAGTTTTAACTTTTGATAGGTAATATGTGTCAAAAAACCATATGAAATGTTATCTTAATAATTAATAAACAAAAACATAAAAACAATGAAAATCCTTTTGTTATAGTTTATCATCAATAGCGAGAGGAGGTACAATTTGTATTTAAAGTGTTTTGGTTTTTGGTGTATATACATACATACATGTATGTATGTATTTATGTATGCATGTATACATATTTTTTTATTTTTGAAAACAAAAAATATATACAAATCAAGGAAAATTTTCTTAATACTAACTTGTAGGTACACAAATGTCAAAGGCCAAATCAAAACTACTAATGTTATTTTTTCAACTCTTCTTTCAAAAGGCCAAATAAAACTATTAATGGTGATTTTTTAGGTTTTATTGTAAAAGAATCTAGTAGCACTGAACAACCATCATAATCCATCTTTTAATTATAATATTAATTTGAGTAACCCAATTGGGTAGGCTCTCCCCTCCTTCCTCCCACACCCATTAGGGGATCTTGGGGATAAAATACAATCAATGTTTCTTTGTTTGAGATTGATTTTTGATTAATACAACTTTATTATTCCTTTTGTGTATGTGTTCAGCACAAGGATTGATTGTGTATGCTCTCTGCTCACACCCTTGAATGATCTTGGGGATAAAAATAATTGATTCCTCCCTTTTTATTTTATTCTAAGGGAAATGTTATGTATCATTCATGCCCATGTACTTACCATAATCTTTAATTGGTTTGTGATGTGGATCTCATCACCACACATTATTCTAAAATTTGTGTTTTGGCAGAGTAAAAAAAATTGAAGTACCATTGTCGTAAGGGTAAGTGAAATTCTCCATAAAGGGTTCCATGAATTAAGGAGGTCCTATACCAATACTTAGGCATAAAAAAACATCGTTGCAACATAGAATTAGGCCCCATGTACCTCAAAGTATTTAGAGGATGCACCTAGATAGCCTCGTAAAGCCTAGCTCAAGCCTTGTCAAACACAAACAACTAGTAGGAGAAACAATGCCTATAAAGATCACTCATGACATAAAAACATGTACATGAGGGTCGGGATCCCAATAAATAGTCACCACTTCACATGATTAGATACATGGGCTACTAGTTGTGTTGCACACCATTTTATATTAGCATAGAGTTTATGGCTTGTGTGATCTTGTTTGTGTGTTATTGAGACCCATATTATTTGAAAACCTCACACTTTAAACCAAACCAAAAAATAACCTAATCAAAATAGATATTACAAAAATAAACCAAGACATAGACATCCCTTAAATCCAATCACACATTGATGATATATCTTCATCAAATCCCCAACAAGTCAAAATTCCTAAAGAAAGTCCAACCCAAATATCACATCATCAATTTTATATGTTAAACTTATCAAAACCCACATTAGTCAATACAATCACCTCAACCACATAAGTTTGTGTTAGTCCATATAAAAAAAATCCAATCATACAATAATACTTATAACCAGAAATAAGTTTGATTAAATATTAAACCTATTCAAGTGTGAAACATCTAAATCTAAACCAACATCGATTTAGTACCATCAAACATCCATCTATCAAACCAAACTTGAGAAACCACTTCTAATGCAATCCAATCCTTTGATCTAGCATACAATCTCAAAATCAAACTATCCACATTCAAGGTTACTTACGCCCTAATTAATCAATCACATTCTAGCTCTTGTCCACAATCTCAATCAACATCAAGGGTTTCATAAAATAACCTTAATCAACATCAATCTAAAATATTTTCCAAGCTTATCACCAAATCCAAACATCAAGGGTTAACCATACCCTAATCAAGCTGAATTAAGTTAACTCGCATTTGAAATAAATCAAGTCTACTCAAAACCCATTAAATCAATTGAAACATCTCATATCCAAACATCACAATGTCATCATGTATTTATGAATCCAATTCTATAATAAAATGAGAATGTTGTAGTGGTTGAGGAAGTTGTTTCTCTTAAGCTAAAGAATAATAAGAAGAAGAAGAATAAAAAGAATCAGTTGAGCAAGGAGGAGGTAGAAGATGAGGATTTGTTCTTATTTTAGAGCATTAAGGTATAGAAGATGTCTCTATCTATGCTTCTTAAGATACTCCTTTCAAGTGGAAAAATAAGTGTTGTTATAGACCAAGTAAAGGGTAAGGATGTCAAGATTAAAAATTATCAAACAAATAATCTATTTTGAGTGTTTGCATTTTCTTCCACTTTATTCTAGTGATGTATTGAAGTGAAATTAATAAAGTAAAGGAATCCAACTAAAAATCTAAATAAAACTTGAACTAATCCAAGGTAGCCTCAACCTAAAGCAACATCACATCAAATCTCCATCAAACACATCTAATAAAAACATAATCGCACCACAAAGCTGATGGCAAGATAAGATTGGACAAACCTCACATAATGAAGAACTTGAAAATCATTGGCATATTAAACAAAATCATGATGATGATGAAGAAGTTATTGTAAAATAATAAGAATATGGTCAAGATAAATATCCAATAACTTGTTAGAAACATATGTGGGTATAATACAATATGATCAATACATTTTTGAAAATAATGAGGTCATTATTCTATGCCCTATAGAAATAGGTTATGGACTTCTTGTAGATTCTAATCCCATAAACCTATGTACCATCATAAATAAGAACAATCAAACCTTTCAACATCATAATATTCCTAATCCTATTACCTCAATCAAACTTCCCATCCAACCATTATAGTCTTAATCATGACATATCGCATTGCACTAGTAAAAGGGGAGTTCATCTCGACACCCCTACTTGAAAATCAAATATCCAATACCAGTATGGCCCTATAGCCCCAATACAGGTATGACCTACCATCACAAGTAAAATTATTTCACTAAGAATCAAGTCTATCCACATCCAAATAAGGCTTAAAATGGAGACAATATAATCCCATTAATGAGTCATTGGAAATAATATTTTACCAGCTAGTCACCGCAAATATGTTCGTATATCCACATAGTAAGCCTTTTGACAAGAAAAAACCAAATCCTACTTGGTATAGAGAAGGAAAATACTTTGAGTATCATATGATACAGGGCCATTATATCGATAAATGCTTGAAATTTAAATATTACATCCATGATTTGATTAACCACGAGGGCATTGAATTATAATTGGTGACATCCATGTCTAAGAATCAGTAAATGGGGATACACCAAAATCCCTTCCTAGATTATGATTAGATGACTTCACTTCTAAATCAAGGATAAAAAACTAAGCCTAACATTAATAATCCTCTCTTCGACCATTCATCCACCCAAGAGCCTATTTTCAACAAACCTATCATTGCCCAATCATATATATATAATCAATCACTTGTATTTGATGAACCCATCCCTAGTCCACCCATTTTTTATGAATCCATCTTCAATGAGCTACTGTTGAAGAACCCATCATCTACCAATAATTCATTCTTCACCCATCACACAAAATGGGGATAACAAACAAATTACATAAATCCCAAGTCCAAGTATGACAGGGAACATGCTATCTTTTACCAGTGTAGGGCCCTCAACTATATAATGTTTTTATAAAAAACTAGTGTTAAATTAACAGCCTACACCAAGATACCAAAAACACAAAAACCAAAGCGAGTCACTAAATTATTGGAGGGAAATATCTATTATTTAAATTTTTAATGATTGAGTCATCCACAACTAAGTGTGGGGAAGTAGATATGCATTATTTGATCTAAACAAAAAATAAAAGAAAACAATCTAATGATGACCCATTTTGTTTTTTTTTTTGGGAGGGGAGGGGGTTTGTGGGGAATTTTTTTAACCAGGGAAGGGCTCTCATCCGTATAATGATTTTATGAAAAAATAGGCTTAAAATAATAGTTTACATCAAGATAATAAAGTACAAAACTCAAATCAAATCATTACTTTTTTTTTTAAACAATAAAAACTACCACCCATATATTAACTATAAAAACTCAATTACATATCCGGCCATGCCACACATGGTAGCTATTGGCCATATCAATAGCAGTATAAGTAACACTATCAAAAGTCACATTTATTGCTTAGAATATAAATTAAGAATTATTCTGATATCTTCTTGGATCTTATTAGACCACCATAAGGGAGGGGGTCCATAGCAAAGGATATCTTTGTTGTGTAGGGCCCAATTCACTAATCCATTAGCCATCTTGTTTTGTTGCTGAGGAATATGTGTGAATTGAATTTGTTTGAAGTTTTATTGTACCTTTTGTACTTGATCAATTTCCTTTGTAATCCACCAATTGGAAGGGCTAGCATTGTTAGATTGAATAAGTAAATTCATCGTGATTCTGGAGTCAGATTAGACCTTTATCTTTTGCCATCCTATTTTAACAGCTTCTTACATGTCTCTTTGAATGGCTCTAATTTATGCTAAATTATTAGCATAAATACCCAAATTTTCCATAAAGAAGAAACCTATCTCTCCTTGTTCCGTATGCCCAACACCTCCCATAACTGTTCTCCTAGGATTTCCCCTTGAAGCACCATCTCTGTTAAGAATACCTTGATAATCTGTGGAATCCCTTACTAGAAAGTTTTTTTTAGTTTTTATTTTATCCTAGAATCAAGGCATAGTGGCCTCCTTAAGGTCTAAAGCTAGCTGTATGTATATATGGTTCCAATGTGGAGTTGTCTAAACAAGAAGTGAGACCTTATGTTTAAGGCTTTCTATCAAGTTAGTTTTGATTCTTTCCCAAACATATATAGGGTCTTTACTGATTTACCAAAATATTCTAGAGTTTCTTTCTTTCCATGTATTCCATAATAGAAGGGAAATGCCACTCCACATAGCTGGGATCAAATTTTGTCCTTTTAGAATGACTTACTTCTATGCATCTATGATATGAGCTAGGGATTCATATCTATTACATTGAAGCTTAAATAGTGAAGCCAAAGAATGCCATAAAGGAGAAACCCATGGGCAAATAAAAAATAGATGTTCCATCATTTCCTCATCTTGTTGACAAAGATCACATCTAAATGGGCCTCTAAGTCCTCTTTTTTGAGTATTTCACCTATCAAGAGTCTTTTTTGAGTGAGAAGCCATAAGAAGAAGCTTACCTTAGGCCATATTTATAGCTATCACATATGCTTGAACAAGGTGTGGGATGGATGCAGATGTGGTTTTATCAAAAAGTGATATCCGACTGACACCTCATATTTTCCTGAAGGGATGCATCCACATCCTATTTCATCAACCACCAAAGAGTAATGAAGAGGTCAGTCTCTTAGGATTTGTTTTAAAAAATTCTTCTAATTTTCCTATGTAATCCTTACCAGTCATTCATTGATAGGAATCTAACCACTTTCCACTCCCCAAGGCTATGCCACTGATTGTATATATTGTGCTATCTTAATCCATCCGTTGCCTTCCATATCCTCCATTATTGGTTGAAGCTGAGGAAAGAGAGATATAATCAGAGGTTTCCCTTCCCATGAATCCATCCAAAAGTTTGTTAATTATCCATTGTGAACAATCCAAAAAAGTTGTTGTTTGATTAGAGATTCCCCTCTTCTAATAAATATTAATACTGGAGAGCCTTTCAGTGGAAGGATTACTCTTATAATCTTCTCTGGGTGTTGTTCTCTGCATATTTCCCATGGAAATTAATGGCCCATAGATCATCAGAATCAATAATAAGTCTCCAATAGAGTTTAGCTGTTAGGGCTATATTGTGATGAGTGGAAGACGTGAACCCCAATCCCCTTTCTTTCTTTGGTTTACAAAGATTTGCCCATTTTATCAATGTCCATTTTTTTCTTTTCCTGTGTCCCCCTCCATAGAAATCTTTGACAACAAGAATCCATATTTTTTAATATTATGCCAAGAATATTCACCACCAATGCCACATAAATCATAGTTGCTTGGAGAATTGATTTGATGAGAGTCAACATGCCTCTTGTTGAAAACCACTTAGTTGTCCACTTCTACAATTTTTGTTATATTTTATCAATTAACCATTGCCAATTCCCATTCTTTCTAGGGGATAAAGGTACCCCCAGATTTTTGACAGGGAATACTCCTTTTTGGAATTGGATAACATTCAATATTTGATCAGCTTGTCTATCAAACTAATGGAAAAAGAGTATGTTTGATTTACCATTATTTATAAGCTAACCTGTAGTAGAAGAAAAAGCTTTGATGATCTTATGTATTTGTTTAGCTTCTGTCACTGTAGCACTACCCATCATGGAAGAGTCATCTACAAACTGCAGAGATGAGATTGGTTTTACCATTTTGGCCAACTACACACCATTAATTATTTTTTCCTGACATGCTTTTTTACTCATTTTGCCCAAGCATTTAGCGAAAATGATAAATAGAAAAGGGGACAATGTGTCTCCTTGCCTTATACCTCATGATGCATTAAATAATGGTGATGGAGAGCCATTTATTAAAACTGCAAAAGAGATAATATCAAAGCATGCTTTTACCCAGTGTATCCAGTCAAAAGAAAAGGCAAACCTCTCAAGGATCTTGCATAAGAAGTTCCAATCCACCCTGTCATATGCCTTATATAAATCTAATCTGATGAACATGCCTGGCCTCTTCTGGATTTCCATTGAATGTAATATTTCCTAAGCACATACAATCTCATCATGGATATGTCATCCTGAAACAAAACCCTGTTGTTCAGAGGAAATGATTTTTGACAAATAAGGCTTCAATATTTTAGTGATTACTTTGGTTATTATCTTATATGCAACATTACAAAGAGCTATAGGTCGAAATCCATAAATATCTTCTACCTCTCGTACTTTAGGTATAAGGGATATGAAAGTTTTATTCAATTATTTAAGCATGGTCTTCATTGTCTTCGCTTCCTCCACTACTTGGAATAGATCTGACTTGATAAATTTCCAAATTTTTTGAAAAAAATCAATGGGAAACCCATCTGGGCTTGGGGTTTTTCCTTTTGGCATAGTGAACACTATCTTTTTCAGCTCTTCCTTTATGATTGGTTGGGTCAACTTATCATTATCCCCTTGGTTGATGTTTGTTTGAATCATTACTTATTTTATTATTGATATTTTTCAATATAATATATTATTTTTGACAGTGATCTTTTAAATCTAAAAATATTTTTACCGTTTATAATATTTAAATTATTAATTTTTTTAAAGTTTTAATTATTATAAATTAAAATAAGGTTTTCATAAAAATCAAGTTTAAAATAATAGTTTATATTAAGATACCAAAATATCGACTCCCTATTCTATTATCGAGATCTTTCAATTGATGTGCTTAATATTAACATCTTTTATATCTAAAAATCCTTTCACTTTTGTAATAATCAAATTCTTTTTCTTTTAAAATTTTAATGATTATAAATTAGAGTAGGTTCGTCACAAAAATCCTTTCACTTTTGTAATATTCAAATTATTTTTCTTCTAAAATTTTAATAATTATAAATTAGAGTAGGGCCCTCACAAAAATTACCGTTAGTAGTAGAAACTAAGATACACAAACATAAAAACCAAAACTAGTCATTACTATCCTGTTACTGAGATTTTCCAATGTGAAACACTTATTATTTATATCTTTTAAATCTAAAAACGTTATGCTTGTACTTTCAATATCTTTAATATTCAAATTATTACTATTTTTAATTTTTAATTATTATTATAAATTTAAAATTATATATATTTAAATAAATTCATATAAAAAATGAAAGTAAATTTATTTAAAATATATATTAATTAATTATTAATTTAAAATTAAAAATAAATAAATACAAATTGATAAAATTAATTAATATAAAATTTAAATTATTAAAAATTAATTAAACTATTGAGTATTATTTATTATTTATAATAATAATGATTTAGAAATTTGAGGTCATTTTAAATTCATTCAATTTTAGAAATTTAGGTTCATTTTAAATTTATCTATAATAAATTTCATTTATCTTGAGTTCATTTCAAAGTCATCTAATTTTAAGTTCATTCCAAATTTATTTAATTTTAAAACTTAAGTTCATTTTAAATTCATCTATAATAAATTTTACTTAGTTAATATTTAAATTTTAATGTTTTATTAACAATTTCAATTAAATTCATTCAATTTTAAAAACTTAAGTTTATTCTAAATTTATCCGTAGTAAATTTTATTTAATTAATATTTAAATTTTAAAATTTTATTAACACATTTAATTAAACAGATTTTAAAAATTGTTATTTAACATTGTCCATATAAATTATACTTATAAATAATACTAAAAAAAAAATACAAATATATTTTAATAGTTCATATTACATCCACAAAAATGTTTTTCTTATAATTTAATACAAAAAATTATACATAAATTTATAATTTATATAAAAATTATATTTAATTTATAAATCTAATCATAATTTTATTTTACTTTGAATTACAAATTATTAAAATTTCAAAACAATATTATTATAATATAATTGATATCTCCGAAAAAATATTAATTTTCCTCTCAAAATCCTATTTCATGACGATTTTAAAAAATAATAACATAATTATTAATCCATCAATATTTAAATATTAAAATAAACCTAATTTTTGGGGGAGCCCAACTCTAACCCCACTCAAAATACGCTTTAGAACATGAAAAGAAAAATTATATTATATCTTTACCATAAAATAAATTCTGTAGGAATTTTCGATGGTCCCACAAAATTTATGGCCGTAAAATTTAATTTATCATCACCAGAGAAAATTTGTGAGAAACTTCAATTCACTTAAACACTGGAGTCTATATAATAAGTACTTTTGCCTTAGAATTTCAATTCATTATCTGTCTGGTTATTGTAAAGCTGTGTTTGATTACAGAGTCGCATCATTGTTTTTATTTCTAGTCTCGTCTTGTATGGCTGCTCTAAAATTCAAGGTTAGGAGGCAGGCAGCAGTGGTAGTGGCTCCATCGTTGCCTACTCCCAACGAGTTTTTATGCCTTTCCAACATCGATGATCAGGCGGGGCTGAGATTTTACCTTCCCCTCGTTCAATTTTATGAGAGAAACCTGTTGAAAAAGTACCAAGATCCTGCCACAGTCATCAAAGATGCACTGGCGAAAGTTCTGGTGCCTTACGATCCTTTTGCTGGAAGGCTGAGGGAGGGTGCAGCTGATAAACTGGCCGTGGAATGCACAGGCGAAGGAGTGCTGTTTGTTGAAACAAATGCCGATGTTGCTCTCGCCGAGTTTGGGGATCTTCAGCCGCCCTTTCCCTGCTGGGATGACCTGCTTCACGATATTCTCACCCCACAGACCGTCATTAACTCTCCCCTCCTTCTCATTCAGGTTTCTAAATTTTTTCTTGGATGTCTTTCATCCTGCTGTTGCAATTAAGTGTTTACATGACAGAATGTACATCTTTCGAAATTTAATGGTAATATGAATTAATGATTTTATGCTTTTACAGTACATAAATTTATATGTTTTAATGAATGTGCAGGTTACGCGCTTGAAATGTGAGGGCTTCATATTCGCGGCGTTGTTCAACCACTGCATGGCAGACGGGTTCGGGATGGTTCAGTTGATGACAGCTCTGGGCGAAATGGCCATGGGTGCACCCCAGCCATGAACTCCTGTTTGGAAAAGAGAAACCCTAAAACCTTCGAAACTCTCAATCAATTTCCCTCTATACGAATACGATCAAGTTCCAGGTGATATGCTGTCTGTAAACGACATGACCCACAGTTCGTTCCTCTTCGGCCCCAAGGCAATAGCCTCACTCAAAGGACAAGCAGTGGGGCATAGCGAAATTAGGACCTTCGAAATATTATCCGCCTGCCTGTGGCGGCTGAGAGCAAGAGCCCTCAATATGCCCGGAGAGCAGGAGGTGCAGCTGCTTTTCCCATTAGACACCCGCTCCAGATTCGAACCCGCGCTTCCTCGGGGGTACTACGGCAACGCATTCAGCTTCGCCTGAGCTAAGACCAAAGCCGGACTGCTGGCGGAGAAGCCCTTGTCATATGCAGTGGAGTTAATTAAGAGAGCCAAAAATAGTGTTAACGATGAATACATGCGGTCTGTGATCGACCTGATGGAGCTAAAGGGGCGGCCACATTTTAGTGCGGTGGGTTCTTTCGTGGTGTCTGACGTAAGCAAGATTGGGTTTCGAGATGTGGATTTTGGATGGGGGAAGGCGGTGTACGGAGGGCCAGCGAAAGGTGACGTGGGAGTTGTGCCTCAGGTGTCCAGCTTTTTCATTTCCGTGCGCAGCAGGATGGAATGGAAGGCATCCTGGTTCCTGGTTCCTCTTTGCTTGCCCTCTCAAGCCCTGCAAAAATTTCAGCGAGAAATAACACATGCCGTGGCGCTGGATGATCCAATGTCACTGTGAGATATTTGTGGAAGCCTTCAATTCAATTAGTAATTTGTAATCATAATATTTAGATTGATTTTAATTAACATTTATAAATTGGTAAGGCTTATATTTTCAATCAATTATATAAATTTATTAAAAAATGTTAAAGATTAAAAAAAAATTGAATAGTTATTCAATTTTTTTTAAATTGATTGGTTATCCAACAAATTTTTTTTGATTATTTATCTAATTAAAATCAATTAATTTATGAGTGTTAATTAAATTTGTTTAACTTAATCGACATAAATAACTATTATTAATATTAATTAAAATACTAAATTTTAACAGCAGCTTTAAAAAAATTAAATTTTATTAATAATTTTTTTAATTAAAATTTCATAATAAATAAAATATTAAAAAAAAAAAGTTTTTGGTTAGGAGGAAAACTGTAAGTATTAAAATTGAACCTATTAGTCCCTGTAGGATAACTTTGTGTCTTTTTTTGTGATTGCTGTTGTTTTCTGTATATTTCAAAATTAATAAACAGTGTCGTCCTTTATTTAAATTCTTTCTCATTATTTTCTATATAATATTGTTGTGTTCCACAATCATAGTAATTTTGATTAATTTTTTTAACATTTATCTAGTATGCAGAGTTGTAGGGGTATGTAGTATTTGGTGACTTTAATTCGGTTAATAAATATACTTTTGAGTTTAGAAAAATGCATTGTACAATATTTGTAATTATTTAATCATCTATAATTGTACGTGGTGAATCAGATATTTATTACTTGTTTTAAATGGAAAATAAAAGAAACTTACAATGTATCATTTTAATGAGATAAATTATTATAATTATTTTTTTCTTAATTTAATTTTTAATTTTTTTTTTAATGAAGCAAAGTTTTGTAAACTAAAATAGTGTAAATTGACAATTGTTCCTCACTCAAATTTATGAGTGTTAATTTCTTCTCATTTTTTGTGCATGAAGTATTAATAAATAATAATTTGCTATTTTTATGGAAGTGATGGTAGAAAATAAGGTGGTATGTTCTTTCATATGGTGTGGCAATGAGATGTGTGGGGAGGAGACGTTTCTATTTCAGGGTGAGTTTGAGCAATGACGAAGTGGTGGGAAAGGGCAAAACCACACATAACATGAAATTGATGAATGATTTCAAGGTGAGTTGGGAAGTGATGGTGAGGGGCAATGACAGAGTATTTCATGAGATGCACTAAAAGAAGCCCAAGTAAATACATATACAAAATTCAATGACATGTCACTTTTGTCAATGCAATATGTAATTTCAACCAAACTATTTGAATTACCCAATACATAATTGAAACATGTGTCATCTCAATGAAAATAGATTACACCAAGTGTCAATTTAGATGAATATACAACTAGTTAGATGAAAATTCTAACTAATTTAACTACATAATTTAATCATTTGAGTGCAACATGGTATGTTATTGGAAATATGTAATGTTGTATATGAAATTATTTTTAAATATAATCGATATCTCACCAATTATATTCAAAATTCAAAAAATCCATTAAGGTTAATATAATGGAATCCCAAAGAGCACAAATGTTGTCAACTATGATGACAAAAATGGATTATTACTTAAGGAGAGTTTTGATGAATTTGTGTAGTTCTTGAAGGAGAATGTTTCTATGTATGAATTGCATCAAATTCTTCGAAAGAATGGGTAAGATGATTTTATTTCAAAAATTAGTCTATGATCGGTAGATGGTATGTCAAAAAACCTAAGAATTGTTTAGTTGTTAGTGTTTAAGAAAAAACATGCAATATGATTAATCAAAGATAGAGAAGAAGTCCATTATTAGCAACCTACACTCTTCATTCCTTGCTAAAGAATCTAGTTTATTTGAATTGGAAGAACCCATATACATCATGTCTTTTTGGGCCGACACAAAGTTTTCAAAGCATTGATTCTCATCTCTATGCCTTTCTCATCACCAAGCATTACTCTTACACTTTTTTTGATTTCTTACTACTTAATCATAGTGTAGACACATAAATCTGATAATATGTACTTGAAAATGTTAATTATTAATACATCCTAAACTACATGACTTGTACCCAAATACATGAATCGCATTCACCATTCTTCTAAGAAATTTATCAGTATATGAGCTTGACCCTTTGTTTGTCATCATTACTACACATAAATTTAAAATTCAAATGCTCAAACTACTTAATATAACTCTCAAACCATTTTCAATACAAGATAGTTGACCTTAAGCTTTAAAGATATGTCCACTCTAATTAAACAAATATGTTATTACATCACTGTCCACTAAGATCGATCACATCTCACACCAAATAATGGCTAGTTTCTAAATTTCAAATCAATATTTATGGTCTTAAGTTGAATGTTTCAAAAAGTCGATTAAAATAAATTATCAAAATTTTTACCTATAAATAGACATCAAAAGTCATTCATTATTCTTAGCTGGGAATTATCTATTAAACACTTTCACACTATTGCATGTTGAGGAAATCTATACTATTCTTCCTAAATTCAAGATCAATCATAAGGATTAGTCATAAGCCAAGCCTAAATAATCTCAAATCAAGTTAAGAGCTATTGTTGTCAAGTATCAAAATCATATTTCTAGTTACATACACAAAACCAATAAGCATAATTGCACAATCACTCTAAGTGGAAGAGTTATGTGGGCTTGATTTCTCTCCTTGTGGTATTAGATATCTAAGTAACAATTAATCAACAAGGGGGTGATTGAGGTCAATTTAGTGTATTACACTCTCTCTTTTTTTCCATGTTTTCAAGCTTTCAAAGTAACCTTAGGGTTTTAAAGACAAAATAAGGAAAATAATGAATTCTGTGTATCACAACTTAAACTATAATATCTCAGTCCACTTAGTATAATTAGGCACAATAATCTAATTTTCATCATAGTTAACCAAGACAAATCCATAGTCAATAGACTCAAGTTGCCAATGCTACTATCCACCTACAATGGCCTTGTCAAAAAACATATTCCAATTTTGTTTCTAATCTGTCACTATCAAAATCCTATATTCTAGGTCTTTCTCTGTTAGTCAACGGTCATAGTAAATGAGGACAAGTTCATAGTCAACACTATTGAACTACTTACATTATAGTCTAGCTAGGAGATACCTATCTAAGAGAAGTTTTAGATTATGTTTTTGATCTTGAGCAAACACAATCACATCTTTTGTTGATTTCTACTTATAGACATCTAAAATAGTTAACAAAGATCTTAGTTTGGCCTAAGTGCTTTTCTTCTTATTATTTTATAAAGAAAGTTATCTTGTATATTTAGTAATTGTCAAAATAAAGATTATTAATTATTGTACATTTTTAGCATTCTGATATCTTTTAAGTTTGAGACTTATTACATCAAAATATGTCTATTTTTATTTCACAAATAGAGTAAAACATATTGGTGAACCCATACATTTTTTAGCTTTGATTTTATTATTTTTGTCTTAAGATTTTAAATTCTATACACAAAAATATTGTATTTTGATTTGAATCTCAAATTTCAATTTCAATTTTTAAAATTTCAATTTTTTTAATTCTTTGTTTTCTTCTAAATTGTGCTCCAAAACCTTTTTAAAACTCATAAGAGCTATAATTCTTGGTAAAGCAGTCATTAGTTTTACTTGATCCATGGTGTGAGGGGTACTATTGCAATACTCAAGCCATTAAAAAATACTATATAAAAAATTTAGTTTCCGTATACCCCACAATATATCATAAATGATTAAAGTTTCATTTTTTAGACATAAGAAGGATTCGATCATTTATTCTTGTAGTGCATTGGTAAGAAGTTAGTCATGATAAGTTATGCTCAGTGTACCCTAGAGATGAGATTGTGAAACTACACGATGGTGGTATCCTCTATAGTTAGTGTTATTTAGGTCTTGTTTAATATTTTACGACACTTTTGATTAATATGCTAATGCATCTCTTCAAAATTATATTCACATTGAAGATTATGTTAGTACTAAACATAGTAATCAAGATAATGAAACTATGCATGATAATCAAGATAACTTTAAAATATCCAAAATAATTGATCCCAATGAACTCAATGGGGTAGATCCTTATTAAGTCAAATAGTTTTCCAAATTCTATCAAGGACTTCAACAATGTCCCAACCAATTAGATAAAGTTTTCCAGTTACTCCTAGCAGGTCCAAGACTACATATCAAGCAAAGATTGTATCATCTCAAGTATAAAAACAAGAGGTGTTCTTCATAGTTGTTAATGTAAACATCTAAAATTCTCCACTCCTTTGTCGTTACTAATTTTAGCATCATTCATCGATAATCACCATGATCTCTAATAACGTTACTAACACCATCAATAATATCTCCATATACATTGAATCTTTCACCATACCAACCTTATATCATAACAAATCATCTTTCGCTTCTAATTAATATCCTATTTAATCACTAATCAAATCCTCATAATATCAAAGAATTTTATAGTCCTTGTCACTTACTCATACAACTAGCTCATTAACACTAATCTTTAACTAACTCTCATTAATTACCTTGAACCACATTTAGAATATACTAATCTACCTTGAGCCATTTACAACCTCCTCTCTAAAATTCTCTAAAATTTTTTAATTTCTAAATCCTCACATCAATCCATAAATATTTATTTTAATCCATAATAGCTAAATCCTAGCCTCCATCTATCTATGTGGCTCATATAAATTGAGCTACACCTCCACGCAAAATGGATTATAAATGAATGAGGAAATATTGTAACGTAATATTTCTATCAAAATATTGAAAAATCCATAGCAGTCACACATCCAAGCATCAAACAACAATCTATTAATTAGTTGGAACAATCAACAACAACAAAGAGGATGCATTCAAGTGTGGATTCAAGGTATAAAATCTTTTTTTTGGTTGCTTTATTTAGTTTCCATTTGATTTCCTTCATTAACTCGAAGTTTGGTACGAGTAGGGAGGATGCTGCCAAAATTAGAGGCATTTGGATTTATACATGACAATTGCATTTTTTGAAACCTTGTAATTTGAAAAGTCTTAAAGCCTCGTCAAGAAGAACATTTTAGGCATACCCTGTAATAACGGTGTTCCATGAGACCACATTCCGTTGAGATAATTTGTCAAACGACTTGCGTGCCTTCAGTATACTTCAGCATTTGGCATGCATATCTACTAGCGAAGTCAGAGCTATAACACCTGGAAAAAGTCCACTTTCAATTATTTTGTGGTGGAGGTTTCGACTTGGCATAGTTTTAGTATTGTTTATAGGATCTTGTTTGTCAAATAGTAGCGTAATTAAAATTATTTTCCACACATCCTATAGGCATTTTTCAAACAGCTCGTGCACCTGCCTTTGTCAACATTTTGATGGTTCTCTCATTTTAAAATCAGGATGGAAATTAAACCTGGTAATGGAATTCTAAGTGATGACTGTTTTTTCTGAAAATCTTCCCTCTTACATGTTGGAATCCATTTCAACACTATGATGCAGATTATTTCCGTCAACCCCATTGTTTTCCCATTCTAATAACCTTCATGACTATATTGTAGACAAAGGAACTCATTTCAAAATACTCAATTTTGCTGAGCCACTGGAAGAAATTATTGCATTAGGCCTGAATCTAGCTTCCATCATCTACATGAACGCCCTATTAGCTTCATTGATCCGACCTACATGTGAAAATAGATCTATTAATGAGCGAGTTGAAGTATACTTGCAGGGTGGGGGGAATCCAACAGGTTCAATATTTGAAACCCAACAACATTTCTTGTGTAACCGATTCATTTTCCATTTTGATGGAATGATTGGAAACGAAGCAAATGAATATATTCTTGGTAATGCCCTGTTGAGCTTTAAAATTATTCAGATATCTTTATTGTGAAGAGTGCTCGTTATTGAAAATGATTTCACATATCTTTATTGTGCAAAGTTTACTTAGATTATTGGCTTTAGAGAGCCAACATACATCTGTGAGTTTATAATTATCTTCTTTTAGGTGTTTCGTAGGAAACTAGTTTTTGTTTTCTTGTCATCACCAGAAAATACTGCACTCTTTGACAAAGAAACTTTTTTTTTTTCGAAGTTATAACTTTTGATAGGTAATTTGTGGCCACAAAAAATATGAAATGTTGTCTTCATAACTAATAAACAAAAAACCAAAAAAAACAACCAAAAAAAAACTTTTTTCTGGTATAGTTTATCATCAATAGGAGACGATACACAATTCATATCAAAGTTTGTTTTTAAAATGCATTTGTCAAATTTTATTCTCGAAAATAGAAAAATTGTACAAATAGAAGATTTTTTTATTAATCCTAACTTGCAGGTACGTGAACAACAAAGGCAAAATCAAAATCACCAATGTTGTTTTAACTGCCCCATTTGTGAAAGCCCGAATAAAAACTAGTAACGGTGTTTTTATAGGTTTTCTTGTCAAAGAATATAGAAACATTGAACAACTATCATAAGTCATATTTTAATTATAATCTTATTTTGATTAACTTAATTGTGTATGCTCTCCCCTCACACCAATTGGGTCATCTTAGGGATAAAATACAATCGATGTTGTTTTGTTTGTGCTTAAACTTTGATCAGTATAACTTTATTATTACCTTTGTGTGTGTGTTCAACTCGAAGATCGATTGTGTATACTCTTCTCTCTCACCCTTGAATGATCTTGGGGATCAAAAATTATCAATGCCTCCATTTTGATTTTATTTTAAGGGAAACCTAACATGTAATTCATCCCCACACACTTGTCATAGTATTTAGACGGGTTGTGACATGAATTTCATCACCACACACTAATCCACATTCTATGTTTTGATAGAGTATAAAAATTCAAGAACAATTGTCATAAGGATAATTGAGATTACCCATAAAGGGTTCCATGACATGAGGAGGTCATGCACCAATATGTAGACATAAGTAAATATACTTGCAACGTAAAATAAAGGCCTCAAGTACTATAAGGTATTTAATGGATGCACCTAGAGAGATTCGTAAAGCCTAGCTTAAGGCCTATTAATTGCAAACAATTAGTAGTACAAGGGAAACAACATCCCTGAAGATAACTCATGACATATAAACATGAAGTGAGGGTTGGGAGACCAATCAGTCACCACTTCATGAGATTAAATATGCAGGCTACCAATTATGTTGCACACCATTTTATATTAGCATAGGGTTTGTGTCTTGTGTGCCCTTGTTTTTGTGTTGTTGAGACCCATATTGTTTGAAAACATCACACTTTACACCAAACCAAATAATATCATAATCAAAATTGATATTCCAAAATCAACCAAGACATATACATCCCTTAAATCCAAGCACACATTGATAAAAACTCTTCATCAAATCCCCAACAAGTCAAAATACCTAAAAAAGTCCAACCCAAATATCACATCATCAATTTTATATCCTAAATTTTTTGAAACCCATGTTAGTCAAGACAATCACATTTTTAATGAAGATTCAAAAATAAGATTTCTTAAATCTTAAACCTAATCAAGTGTAAAACATCTAAAACCAAGCCAACATCATTTTAGTACCATCCAACATCCATATATCAAATCAAACTTGCACAGCCACTTCTAAGGCAATCCAATCATTTGATCTAGCTTGCAATCTCAAAATCAATCAATCCACATTCGTGGTCACTTAGGCCCTACTCAATCAATCGCATCTTAGCTCTTATCCATAATATAAATCAACATCAAGGGTTACTTAAAAAAAATTTAATCAACATCAATCTTAAAGCTTTTCTAAGTTTATTACCAAATTGAAACACTAATCAACATCAAGGGTCAACCATACCCTAATCAATTTGAGTTAAGTTAGCTTGCATTTAAAATAAATCAAGTTTTCTCAAGGCTCATTAAATCAAATCAAACATCTCATATCCAAACATCACAAAAATCCAAATAAAAATCCAAATCAAACTTCAACTAATCTAATATAGCCTTAAACTAAAGTAAGCTCACATCAAACATTCATCAAACACATCTAAGAAAAACATAATGGCATCAAAAACTTGATACCAACATAATATTGGACAAAATTCACATAATGAAGAGCTTGAAAATCCTTAGCATATTGAATTAAATGATGATGATGATGATGATGATGATGATGATGATGATGATGATGATGACGACGATGATAATGATGATGATGATGATGATGAAGCCCTTATAAAATAAGAAGAATACGGTCAAGATAAAAGCAATAACTTGATGGAAAAAAATGTGTATATAGTCCAATATGACCAATACATATTTAAAACCAAGGATATCATCATTTTGTGTCTTATATAAGTAGGTGCTCGAATTCTTGTAGATTTTAATCCCATAAAACTAAGTTACATCATAATAAAAAATAATCAAACCTTTCAACATCATAGTTTGCCTACTCATATCATCCATGCTAGCTAACCTCAGTCAAACACCCTATCCATTGGTTATAGTCTTAATCATGACATCTCCCGTCACCTAGCAAAAGGAAGCCCATCCTAGAACCCCTATTCCAAAATCAAATATCGAATACCAGTATGGCCCTAAAACCCCCAAAAAATATAATTAAACATATATGACCTTCTATCATAAGGACAATCATTTGACCAAGAATCAAGTCTATCCACATCTAGATAAGGTTTCAAATGAAGACAATATAATATCCTGAATGAGTCCTTGGAAATAATCTTTTACTAGCTAGTCACTGTAAATATGATCATATATCCACATAGGAAGCCTTTTGATAAGAATAAAACAAAGCCTACTTGGTATAGAGAAGGCAAATACTTATAATATCATATGATCCAAGTCCATTATATCAATTAATATTCAAAATTTAAATATTACATCAAGGATTTTATTAACCATGGGGAGATTGAATTAAAATAAATGGCATTCATGTCTAAGAGTAATTAAATGTGGATTTGCCAAAATCCATTTCTAGATTATGATCAGAATCCTCCACTTGTGAATTAAGTACAAAAAACCAAGCCCAAATTTGATAATCCTCTATTTGATGAACCTCTCGTCGACCATTCATTCACCCTTGAAGAGCCTATATTTGATGAACTTATCATTGCCGAGTAATACATCTTTGAATAATCATCTATATTTGATAAACCTATACTTAGTCCACTAATTTTTGATAAATCCATCTTCGATAATCCTATTATTGAAGAACCATCATTGAACAATAATCCATCCTTTGCCCATCATACAAAATCCCTATTAAAGTAGGGGTTTTATTTTCCCCCATATTTATTTATTATACATTTTTTCTCTCACTTGGAGTTTTCCTATTTTTATGGATAAACTTGCTTAGGTATTCTTGGAATTACATTTTGACCAGAAGTAACTTACTTGATCAGCTATTTTAGGTATGGGTGTTACTATTCCATTATTGTTTTTTTGACTGCCTTTTTTGGAGGAGTTACTCATATACTCCTATTTATACATCTTTCTTGGTGAGTTATTGTTCTATGGAAGATTGGTTTTGGCTCTTGTCTTGTTTATGAAATATTCTCATGTATGTGCTTTCATTTTATTTTAGCTATTGTGTTGTGTACATAATCGACTCATGCCTATTATAAACTTGTACATTCAATTGATCCAGATATCTTGGCATCCACTCTGATACGGTACCAGAGCAAATCTAGTATTCGATTGTCTAGTTATTTTATTGTTTTTAGTTTCATTTAAAATCATGAGATTTATTATTTTTAAATAAAAGATAGTTTTTACAATCCATTTGTGGGAGTTTTTCCTCTTTGATGGAGTCATTTTTTTTGTAGAACTGGTTCATTGGTAACCATTACCATAGTTTTTATGGTTTCTTTATGACTGTGTGTTCTATGTGCCTTAGTGTAGTTTTATACAAGAAATATATGTGCATCCATACAACCTCAAGTCTAGTTTTCTTTGTTCGATATCAACCTATGCTCAGCCTCGATTCTACATTTTTGAACTTGGTTTTTCATTTCTTCTAGATGGCCCCTGACTACAACATTTTCACCTGTTGAGACTACTCTCATTTTAAAGTAGTCATAACTATCGATTCATGTAGCCTTTATGCCAAAATCAGCTAGCTCATCCTAATAGCCTCATCTAAAACATCCTTCAGTTGTAGTAGGGGGGATACAACACACCCCCTATAACCCCCTAGTTAGGCCTTTAATTGCACCCAACTTATGTGATTCACATGTGAGTTAGTCAAGAAGTAGCACAAAATAATCATATAGTTTCAAAGGCTTGAAAGTTTCTTCCAAAATAACCTAATTCTATTCAAGTTTACCTCATGTTTTTAGCATATTTTTTTAATAGATTGATTTAAAACAAGGTTAAATATGCTACTTTTATTTTAATTCACAAATAATGCATAAGAGGATTTGTCATATTTAACATTGTTAGTAGATTTTTTTATTGTTTTTTATAAAACAATATATTGTGATAAATATTCAAAAAGAAAGTGTGATTCATTTTTTCACATACTCACATTGTACTCACTTTTTTGGGTGCATTATCATTTCAGTTTGAAGTCCTCTTTTTTTTGTAAAATCTCATCTTTTGACTAAACCACTAATTACTCAAGATGCACTATCAATTGAGTCTGACATATTTTGAACATGTATTTTAAAAACTATGGGGTTCATCATTTCATAGTTTAGAGGGGTGTATTATGCTTTTTTAGGTCACTCTTTGCATCCTAATTGCACTTTCATTTCTACAACAACTTCAAATTGCATTACTACTACGACTCATGCCTACATTAATGAATTCAAGTTCAATCAACCCACTAACTCACTTTAATTATCAAGAAATAAAAATCAAGATGATGATCATTCTAAGGAGTAAGGGTTTATCTAAGATAACCATGGGTGATAAAACTAAACCTACCATAGATGCATATATAGTTAAGTGGTATAACTATAGTGATGAAGCCTATGGGCTATTATATCTTTTTGTAGCACCTGATCTCTTACTTTACTTAGAGCTTGCCAAATCACCTCATGATGTATGAACCATTCTAGATAAACTATTGAGAGAACAAGATGTGATGAAAGGTCATGATCTTGAGAATGAACTCATTATCCTAAGTCCTTGAAACTTTGACACCTTTTAGTATTTCTTCACGAAGTTTAATTCCTTGAGACTAGAGTTAAAATAATGTAAGATAAATAAATAAGATGACCAACTTGTTCTTTATATACTCTCTAACTAGGTCTTAACTATTTAGTCTTTGTCTTTACTTTCCATGCCACTAAAATTTCTTTGGAAACTACATGGAAAATGTCCTTTTTAGATGATTTTATTGTATAATTAACTAGAGAGCAAGACAAGTTGATCCAAATGGGCACACTGAAGTCCAAAAAACCTAAAGCCCTAATTATTGGGAATAGAAAAATAAAGACTTCAAACAAAGAGAAGAAGAAGAATAAGGATCAAAAGAATAATAAAGAATAAACCTATACCAAAACCAACACTAAAGCCTCCTTTTCCAATGGTAAACCTAAGAAAGAGAAGGTTAAGTGTACCTATTGTAATAAAAATAGGCATGATAAAAATAAGTGCATGAAGAAGCATATAAATCATCTAACTGATCTCTTAGAGAAGAAAATCATAGATGTTCCTTAGTCCATCAAGAATAATTCATCTACCCAAGATTATACTAAGACAAAGGGAAAGATTAAAAAGAAATAAAAGGGGAAGGCTCTTATAGCAGTAGTAGCTTCAAAATATTCATGGGTTATTGACTCGTGTGCTTCTTACCACATGGGATATTCACTAGTTAACTTTTTTTCTTTATATCCTTGTAGAATGTCTTCTATCAATTTGGGTGATGACACTTTTGTACCTATTGCATGGAGACAATCTATTGAAATGGAATGAGGAACATTCAATAATGTTCTAAGTGTCCCTTCTCTTTCAACCAATGTCCTATCAGTGTATCAAATCACTCATATCCACAAAATCATGAGGGTTGAATTTTTACTATATCCAATTATCATTAGGGAGTTGCATAGTGATTCTACAGTGGCATTAGGTAGGTAGATCACCAAGTCAGGGTCTACACCTCACATTTTCACCTAATTCTTCCATGATAATATTGCTAATTCATTCATATGGAGTTAAAAAATTATGGAATGAGTGGTTTGGCCAGTTTAACTACCGCTGCCTTAAAAAACTTAGAAAAAATGATGTGGCCATAAGCTTGATTCGAGTCTAATTCTATAAGGGAATTTTTGAGGTTTATTTTCTTGGAAAGCATCCCAAAGCAAAATTTGACAAAGGCAAAGCTTGGAGGGGTTCCCAAGCATTGGAGTTAGTACATAGTGATGTATCTGGGCCTTTTCCTAGTTTATCTTTTACAAGGGCTAAGTAGATTCTCACTTTCATCGATGATTTCCCAAGATATATATGGGTATAATTTATTAATAAAATTTTTGAAGTGTTTTAATATTTCCAAGACTTTAAGGCACTTGTTGATAAATGATCTGAGAAATCCGTCTAGGTTCTTTGAACTAAAAATAGAGGTGAATATGTCAGCAACACATTTGAACAATTTTACACCATAGGGGGATTGATTTTTAGTGGATAATTACTTAAAGTCCTTCACAGAATAAAGTTTTAGAATGCAAGAATAAATCCTTGAAAGATATGGCTAGTTTTATGATTCCCTTTAAGTCCTTGGCACCTCAGTATTGGGTCAAAGCCATTAATTATGCTTGTTATATTCAAAATAAGGTTCCTCACAAAGATTTAAAAGGAATAAACCCTTTGAATCTTAGCATGGAAGGAAATATGATGTTGATAACCTTAGGGTTTTTAGATCTTCAACTTTGGCACGCATGCTGAAGAAGATACATAAAGCTATGAAACCTTAGTCCAATCCATGCATCTTTGTACGTTATCCAAATGGTGTCAATGGGTAATACCTTTTACATCCAACCATACATGAGTTTTTTTATAGAGAGAAGTGTTCACTTTTAATTTAGAGTCCCAAAGAATCAATAATTAACATTCTTCTATTTCATTAGATTCACTTAGACTTGATGATTCTTATTTTGACTTAGATAATCTAGAGTAGGTTCCTAAGTTAGGATATTCTTATTCTTATTTTAGTTCTGACAGTAAGGGCAGTGATAGGGAGTCTTCTACATCCACATCTAATCATATTTCAGAGGATGAGGAGTCAGAGCCTAACTCACCCACATCTGGGCCGTTTTGAGCTAGGTAGACACTTTAGAATGTAGGAACTTGGGTAGGGGATCCAACAGATGATACATGTACTCGAGTAGATTACCAAAGTGATCCACATGTTTTATTTGCTTTAATTTTAGATCTACAGACATTCCAAGAGGATTCAGGCATATTTGAGTGAGATCTAGTGCTATGAAGGAAGAATATTATTCATTAATACAAAATCAAACTTGGGATTTGACTTCACTTCCTAAGGGAAGGAAGACAGTTTGATGTAGGTGGATATATTAGACCAAGTTTATAAGAGATAGGTCAATTGATAAGTATAAGGCACGATTGGTCATTAAGGGTTTTTCATAGGTAGTTGGCATTGACTACTCAAACACCTTTGTACTTGTTGTAAATATAACTTCGATCTAACTCACACTACCAATAATTGTACTACATGGTTGGGATGTGTACCAAATATATGTGAAGAGTGTTTTTCTTTATGGAGACCTTGAGGAGGAGATCTAAATGGATCACCCACCTTGGTTTGTTCAAGATTTATCTTCATTTTATAGACTTAAAAAATCCATCTATAGCCTCAAACATGCCCCTCAGGCTTGGTACACCAAGATGGATTCCTTCCTCCTTACTTCAAGTTTCACTAGGTGTCATTTAGACTGCAATGTATACTTTTTACAACATGATTATTTATTGAAATTGGTATTTTATGTTGATGATATTTTGATCACCGAGATTTTCTCATCATCTATTGTAGTGGTAAAGATAACTCTACAAGATATATTTGACATGATAGACTTAGGTCTTCTACATTACTTCTTTGGCATTGAGATTTCACACTCTAATGTAGAGATTTCACTTTTATAGCTCAAGTATGCTTTTGATTTTTTAGCTCAATTTCACATGGTTGATAATAAACCATCTCTAACTCCCTTTCTATCAGGAGTCAAACTTGAGGCTAACTATTCTACACTTTTGGTTGATGCCACTTGATATCGATATCTTGTTGGCAACCTCATTTATCTAATATATAGTAGGCTTGATATTTCATATGCAATAGTTTTTTTTTTTATGATTCATGCAAGAGCCCCATGAGCTATGTTAAAAAGAAGTCAAGTGGATACTCTAGTACATTCAGTGCTCTTACAGATTTGGAATTTAATATAGATTTAGCACAAAGGTTGACTTAGATGGTTTTACAAATTTAGATTGGGTTGGCAATACTCATAATCCCAAATCAACTTCATATTACAATTTTTTTTGAGTTCTAGTCTTATCAGTTGGTCTAGCAAGAAGTAAAATGTTATTACTATATCATCCATAGAGGCAGAGTACATGGGAGCTATTAATATAACTACTGAGGCTATTTGGCTTAAAGATATTCTATTCAAGTTTGACATTCTTTTCAAGTATCCCACCATCATCTATTGTGATAACTAGAGTACCATTTAGATACACGAGATTTCAATTTAGCACAAGTGAATCAAACATATGAAGATTTGTTACATCTTGATTCCTTGCTAAGCAAACTTGATTATTCATGTATATTTATAGTTAACAATTTGATTTAGTTATTATTATCTAAGCTATGAGTTATATGTTATTATAAGATAGTTGAATGTTACTTAGATTACATAATTTAATTGCTATGAGTTAGTTGTAGTGTATATTCTTATAGTATGATCACGTTGATTTATTATTTAAAAAAATATTTTATGATGTATATATGTTATAGTGTTATAGACTAAGTACTTGCTTGTCATGAGTTGTATACATGAGAGATTCATCCCTCAGAACATAATGAAGGGAGAACATCATTGAAGAGGGTGATGTAGATGGAGATGTTGGAGGATGATAGAAGAACAGCTAGAACCCTACATACCCTACATTAAATAATACATACTAAATGCACAGTAAATTTTTTAATGTTAGTATATTTTTGATGATTGGTTAAATTTAGAATTACTTACACATGATTAGATTAGTGTAATGATTATGTATAATAGATTATATGTGATGTGGAACTAATCTTAGGTGTTTATGTTATGTAGTGCTAATGTGTTCATTGTTGTTAATATTTTTGAAAACGTAAATTGGCATGAATTGTGTTGGGACTACCATATGTGGACTAACTAATTTGTCTTAGTAATGGATGAGGACATTAACTGAATATCTATATGATATCGGTAATATCATTATGTGACTTAATATATAACAAAAAGGGAAAGGATAATCTAGATAGCGTAGTGTCAACAACGAATACATTATTATAATTTGGATTTAGATAATAAAATGTCAATTACATTTTTAAACTTAAAAAATAATAATGACTTACATTAGTAATATTTTTATTAAGTCATTATAGATAACTATTTTTACTAAATAATTATTTATTAATAATACAATTGAAAAATATAAAAATTAGAAATAAAAACAAATAATAAGAATAAAACAAGGTAAGTGTTTTAAATGAATAAAATAGAAAAAAAAAAACGAAAATAAGAGAATTAAAATAAATAAAACAAATTAGAAAGAGTATATTTAGGGAAAAGATAGCTTTAAATAAAAGCAAATACTCATTCAAAGAGCATAAAGAGAAAGGAGGGCGCAATTCTAAGGAGAGAGTGTGGAGCGTGGATGTAAAGAGGACAACGAAGCAAAAGGAACAATAACGCAAATTTATGGGTAAGTAATGCAATTAATTTTTGTATACTAATGCTTAATATTGTATAAATCTAGTAGAATTACAGCGAACTATGATATATAAACTATTGAATTATATAGAGTGATCTATGTTATATGCAATCCCTAGTATAAATGTTATTTAGAGCGATATGTGTTATTTGCCTAGATAAATGTTATTTAGAGCGATATGTGTTATTTGCCTACATAAATGTTATTTAGAGTGATCTGTGTTATTTGCCTAGATAAATGTTAGTTAGAGCGATCTGTAGCATAAATGTTATATCGAACTATGATATATAGAACGATCTATGTTATTTGCGGTCTATCATGGTAGTAAATATTCCAAGCTATAATATCAAACTATGTTATCTAGCGCATTAAATAGCTATAGAACTGAGAAAAATTCATCTTTCCCACCATATTAAATAGAATTTATAACAAAGAATTGATAGGTGTATACGTAGCGTATTTAGCAGGTAATTGCAGTGAATGATTTCGTATTAAAAAAACATATAGTGAACAACTGGAATATACAGGGAATTAGTAATTGGATATCATATCTTAACATACAGCGAATATGTTATTAACTTTCCCAAGCGATTTAAGCGATATGTTTATGGCTATGCAACGATTTCAGTGCGATCAACGTCTTATATAAGTCGTAATTTATAAAGTGTCTATACTTAGTAAAAAACTAAACGTTATTTAGATATATTATAGGTGCCGTGATATGTTATATAGCCATATCATGATATATTTAATCGTTATATATAGAGGCACCTTATAATTGTATAGATATATGTAGACTTATGAAAATCATTTAACCTGTATAAACCAGAACCGTACCATGATATGTAACAGTATATGTATGATGATTCATATATTTTATTACATATAATGTACATATAGAGGTGTCATAGCATTTTGCTGGCAATGTTCAATGAATAACGAACTAAAATAAGGATATAAAATGATAAATGCATAGAATGTTTTAAATCATATTTTGATCCCACATTTGATATACAAATATATGGATCAATTATAGTAGCATATCTTCATGATTTATGATCCGTAATACTATTTAATATTAATATTACCTTAACTTCATCAATTAAGTTTATGGGATCCATTAAGTTAATATATTAAATGGATTAAGTGAAAATACAATTAATATATTGATCCATATATTAACTTAGATAGGTATATTAATGCTATAATGTTGATAATTACATATGTAGATCCATTTAAGTTTTCGTAATAGGTAATGGATATATGACTCTTTATAGGTAGATCACTATTTCATATATATATATATATATATATATATATATATATATATATATATATATATATATATATACACTAACTAATTGACTATATATATATGGAATTATAAGTGGAGTGATATATATTAATATACACATCAATGTATAAAAATAGTGAATTGTGAAAAAAGTACACTGAAAAACCATGTCAAGTCCATCTATATAATTAGTGTCATGTTTTTCTATTGTGGGTGTGTTTATACTCTCAACCGATCATATATAGGTATCATTTTATTTGGAACAATAACTATATTAAAAACCATATCGATTTAATCTTCTTAGTTTGATATGTTGATGTATTTCACATTATTATTTTTAAAACAAGTGTACAAGCTGTACTTGGAGTGTGCTAGTATGTATGAGTGTATATACATATATAGTAGTGCATGTGATGATTGTCTATATTTAGAGTTCCATTGCTAGTTCAAAACTAAGTCAATGATTTTATGAATAGTAGAACCCTACTTATGCATGCATACCACTTCCTAAAAATATAACAAAATGTTAAGTGAAAGAGTACATTCTATTGAGAATATGTCTTTCTTATTATGACTAGTTGGGTGAAATTGAGTAGTATGCATGTAAAAATGGTGAACTTGATATTAGTGCTTGCTATAGAATATACTACATTTATATTTACTTAAATAAACTTGAGTATTCAATCTAAATACAGGGTATACCTGATTGATATAAACTGTAATTATTATTCTTATTATTTATGTGTTAAATAATGTTGTAGAGATTCATTCATATATTTCAAAATTTATATGTGTGTGTGTGTGTGTGTGTGTGTGTGTGCTTATCATATTTTATGATTGCCAGTAGGATGTAATCTGTATGAATATATTGGTTATACTCATGTTAACCAAATCTTGCATTGTTGGTATTAAGTAAGTAGTGAGATGGACTTTACTAGCTTACTAGCATCACAATGTCAAATGAAGGTAATCCGATTAAGTGGTGTTTTTCAAATTAATTGATCATAAAGATCAATGAGTATTAAAAACTTTAGTTGAATTAATATTAGTTAGATATTTTTATTTCATGTGTATGAATTAGATGTTTGTACAATATCATGTTAGAATAAAATTATTTATGGTACACTGCATGTTTTTATAAATCATGTAGCACATGCTTACCAGCGTGTCTCTCTGAATTTTTTTACCATCACTATCTACTCAACCATGAATAGAGGTTCATTCCCTATTAGATAATTGTGCAGGGGATTGATGGTTCATGGTTGGTGTGGAGAAGCACTTAGATGATGCTTTCCCTCTTCATAATAGTACTTATTTGGAGATGAAACTTGAGATTGCTATAGATACTAGAGTTTAAGTAACTCATGCTTTGTGGAGCTATGTATCTTATATTTTATATGTTGTATTGTAATTATTATTATTGAAACATTATCCCTGAAAAAGATGTAATTATTTACATATTGTATAGCAGTGGTTGTATAGTTTTACCAGTCATGATTAGATATCTTTAATCTTATTCTTCTTTTGTAGTTATCATACTTAGAGTATTTTATACGAATCATTACTTAGATTCTCGTGGTGTAATCTAATGAGATAATACATTGTTTTAAATTTTAAAAAAATTATGTATTTTTAAGTAGATCTCAGTGGGGATGTTACAATATGTACATGCATTTTATTCAGGAACTTATTCATGGTTAGGTCATCGACTTTAAATTTTTTCAGTCTTTAGAGTAGGTTAAAAATATTTTTACCAAAGCCTTCACTAAGAGCAAGTTCATTCATCTAAAATATTTTCTTGGGGTGTAGTCTACATCAGCAACATCATCAACTTTGAGGGAGGGGGGCTTCTAGCCTCTTCACTTCTTTTATGTATCTCTTTTGGGGGCAAGATTTTGCTGTGGGATTTCTCATTTTCTCTACTTTATGGGAGATGAATTTGTACTGGGTACTTGATCAAGCTTATCTGTTGGGACCCATTTTTTACACTACCCAACTAACTTGTGCTTATGGGGGGTTGTTATAGTAGGGGTTTTATTTTTGCTCATATTTATTTATTTTCAAATTTTTCTCCTCACTTGGAGTTTTCCTACTTTTTTGGATAAACTTGCTTAGGTGTAATTAGAGTTACGTTTTGATCAAAAGTAACTCCCTTGACTAACTATTTCAGGTATAAAGGTTACTCTTATATTATTGGCTCTCTAATTGCCTTTCTTGAGAGAGTTACTCATGCACTCCAATTTGTACATCTCTCTTGGTAAGTTGTTACATGAAAGATTGGTTTTGTCTCTTATCTTGTTTATGCAGCATTCTCATATATGTGATTTAATTTTCTTGTATCTATTTTGTTGTGTACATGTTTGACTAATGCCTATCACAAACATGTGTATTCACTTAATCCATAGATATTGGCATCCACTCTTATAATCTTCCATTTTTAAAAATCTCTTCTTCCCAAAGACTTCATCACTATGCAAAAAGTGAGTAAGTTACTTGTGGATAATGCAATCTAATAGGTCTTCCTTACATTCATAATCTAAAGATCCTCTATAAACATTAAAACACCATCAAAATCAACATTATATTCAACACCATCATCATCCACATTAGAATTAGGATCACATGACATCAAATACAAACATCTTATAAATTAATACAATGACCTTACCGATCCCTTTATAATTATAGAGGAAGCTTTCACCAACATAAACACAAGTCCTTCTAGTAGCCTATACAAGGATTATGTTTTCCTCAATCCTTTTATCAACATCACCCATACCTTCATTGATACTTCCCATCCTTTTTACATCACTAATATTTTCCATTTTTTAAACATTCAGTCACTTACATTTGTCTATAGGGACCAAAAAAATCACAAACCATCAAACTTATTTTAAATCGACACATCAGTTGTATAAACCATGGGAATCCAAGATGGTATCTAATTAGAAAACCATATCAATGGAGCTGAAATCATATCTGATATAACTACATATCCAAAGGAATAAAAAGAATCTCTCCATCAAAGAAAATTAAATATTTAGCCAAATCAAAAATCAATGTTCCCTACTAAAAACCTACTTAAAGCACTAGTGGGGAATCAAAATCAAAATAAAAAAAATACAAAAAATCAAGAATAGTTTGTTAGTGAAATCCTCTTCAAGTTACCAATAGATAAAAAATTAGCTTTACATCACTTGATCAAGATATCATTGAAATTAATATCATAAAAATAAATAATATAAAAATAATTCAAATTGTAACTAATTTCAATCCTAATGAGCACAAAATTCTTGGGGTCCTCTTGAGAAAATTTTCAAAAATATTTGCACCATCTAGAATCATGCTATGTAAAGCACAATTAGAACATCCAAAGTTAGTAGTAACATGTGTGACTATTAGTCCCAATTTCCTATCCCCTGATAGTTATACCTCCATTCACAATCCTATCATCCAGCCAAATCTTATACGCTACTATCATATTCAATCTTTAATCCAATGCATATCATACTTTACCCTGCTTGGAAACATTATATTTCGTAAGGGATATAAATATACCTTGTTAAGATGTCAATAAGAAGCATAATCAACAATCAAAAGAAGGTCATAATAATGACATCCATGGAACCCACATCGATAACATTATCTTAGCAAAAAAATAATCCATAATAGGTATCAATTGAATCTCGCAACATGTTAGCATCATGAATATTGTACACCTCCAATGAATCAAGATGCCATCAAACCATAATAATAATAATAATAATAATAATAATAATAATAATAATAATAATAATAATAATAATAATAATACTAATAATAATAATAATAATAATAATAATAATAACAACAACAACAACAACAATAAACTCCCATTTATCTAATGGTTAAAACTAGTTTATGGTGCCTTGGGAATGTACGTTGATGAAATCCAGTTTCTTGTGTCATGCATAATAATTAGTTGACCACTATTAAAATTACACTCAGGGGTAGCTACATGTGCATCAAAATCCATCATAAACATCACATGCCATCCTATTTTCCATCCTATCATGACCATCCTTTCTTCCCATCTTAACTTTAACAAGGAAGTCAAATAAGTCTTGAGACATATCCTAAAATAATCTTTCCACATCCTCCAAGTGGAACTTTGATGATTGGACATCTATTTCCCATGTGATGAAATCCTCAAAAATCCCTCATCCATTCTTCAATGTCCCTCATTCCCTTTTTCCATCATCTAAAATCATTTAATCATTCCATCTGCCATCATTCCCCATCCTAGTTGCTAGGGTCAGATTTTCCCTTTAATAATGACCCTTTATCATATATACATGAAATCATAAAGATCCCTAAAAAATCTAATAATCATAAAATATAAAAAATGTAATACATATTAGTCATATTGTCCTATTTCCTATGCAAAATCTATCCAAAATCTATAGTCTTATCTATAATCCACATCAAATCCTTATCCTCATGAAAATCAATATCATTATTCAAAATCCATATCCCTTATCCAAAAAATCATTATGACTATCCTTTAATCCAATCATTTATCAAATATATCTTCATGACATATATCATTGCTTGTGGAAAAATCAAACAAGACTAATCAAATCATGATCATTCAACCATCTCAATTATTTTCATCAAGACAATAGATAAGATAATAATTAAATAAAAATCAATACATTATTCACATGTGAATACTTGTGTGTTCATTTTGATTTTGTATCCTAATAATCTATATTTGTCTACTTATCTACATCTGTTCATTTAAGTGTCTTTGATTAGGAATTTTATGAATAAATTTATAGATCTTCTATCTTTCTATCATCTATGCAATAACATACAAAAATTATGTCATATGGGTTATTAATACTAATGGTGAATTATGGTACATGTTACTTTTACATTTTTATTTTAATCTTTTTATCTTTTGCATCAGTCCAACATGCATTATGGAAAGAAGTCATCATGGTTGCATATATCATGGTGCATACTTCCTAGTGCTACATTAGAACATTATTGGTCATACATATGGTTCAATACAATCATATCACAAATCTTCACCTACATCTATCACATATCCAGTTATCATAATACATCATAGATCACTTATCTATTGAAATCCAATCATCAATCCTATTTAATCAAATTAAGCATCAAACTTATTTAGATAAACCCATCAAATCAAACCATTTGTCTAAATCAAATAAAATCATCTATCCTATCAAAATCAACCATTGAAATCGCACCATCTATCCAATCATCTATCTAATAAATAATACATATAACACTCATCATCCTAAACAACCCAATCTAATCTTGACCAGTCACCTTGGGGCATCCTTATGGCATTAAAATCAAATGATATATCCTATCATCACATACTCCCTTTTTGGGATAACTACATCGATGTAAGGTTCATATGGTCGATGTAGGCAATGCTCAATCACATGGGATGTCTAAGGTTAGCTTAGTCATAATCATTTTTAATCATTTATAAATATAAAATCACTCATTATTCATCATTTTCATCTAACTATCCATAAATACTCATAGTCTAAATGTGCAAACATCAATTTTTAACTTCCTGTATCTAATATAGTCAAATCCTTCATCAATGCATGATCCCTCATCCTTAATCCATGAAATCTATATAATCCTTGAGATAAAATCAATAAATAAATTGATAAATCAATCAATCAATCCAATCAAATCTCTTAGCTCTCCCTGATATATATCATTACCTGATATATATCCAAATCTTGAAGCTTTGACAATCAATTTATGCAAATTTTACAACTTCCCCCTTTCATATATTATTTAGTAGGGATCATCCAGGGTCATAAATTTATATATCTCACTCCTTTTCATATATCATTATTTGGGTCACCTTCAATCTATCTCACTTCTTTACATATATCATTGTTTAGGGCATAATAAATTATAGTTTTTATCATAGTCAACTAAAAAAGTCCACATCAATAGACTCAAGTGACTTGCACTGCTATCCACATGCACTAGCACTGTCCATAAATATCTTTAGATTTTACATATAATCTATCACTATCAAAATCCTATATTCCTTATTGTTCTCTATCAATCACCAATCATAGTTAGTGGGGGCAAGTCTATAGTCAATGGACTCAAATAGCTTGCATTTTAGTCTAGCTAGGGTGGACCCATCTAGGAATAATTTCATATTATGTTCTTGATCTTGAGTAGGTATATTCATAAATTTTATTAATTTCCACTTGTATACATTTGAATAATCAACAAAGATATAATTTTGATCTAAGTAGTTTTCTTCTTTTTTATTTTAAATATAGTAGTTTTTCATATTTAAAAATTGTCAAAATCATAATTGTTGATTGTTGAACATATTTAGCATTCTGACATTTTTCAAGTTTTACACCTATTATAATCACAATACATTTATTTTTATTCCAAACATAAAGATGGACACAAAACCCATTATTAACACTTTACACTCTTCCTTCCTTATTCAACAAACTTGTTTATTTGAATCAAAATAACCCCTTTTACCTCATGCCTTTTTACGCTGACTCCTAAAATTTTCAAAGCATTGTTTCTCAGCTCCATGCATTTCTCATCACAAAATAGTACTAGGAATATTTTTATCTCTTTCCACTTAATCAAAGTGTAGACACATTAATTTCATCATGTAATTACTTAAAAATACTAACTATTGACACATCCTAAACCACATGCATTATGCCCAAATACATGACTCTTATTTGTTCCTTTAAACTATTTATCTATATGTGGGCTTGCCCCTTTGTTTTCCCCCATTGTTACACAAAAAAATTTAAATTCAAATACTCAAACTACTAAATAAAACTCCTAAAATATCCCCAACTCAAAACACTTGTCCCTAATGATTTAGGATAGGTCCATGTGAGGTGAATAGGAATGTTGTCACATTGTTGACCACCTAGATCTGTTGTGTCTTGCACTAAATAAGAACTAGTTTCTAAAATTTAAACCAAAATTTTGTGTTTTCCTACACATTTAATAAAATATTGGATAAATTAAATTATCAAAAGGTTCACATATAAATACACATCGAACATTATTCGTTATTCCTAACTTGGCACTATCTATTGAGTAATTTTACACTATTGTGAATTGAACAAATATGCCCTAATATTCTCACATTCAAGATCATTCACAGGGAGTAATGATAAAATAAATCTAAAACATATTAAATAAAGTGAAAATATATAATTGTCAATAATCAAATACATATTTCTAATTGTATACACATAGCTAAGGAGCACAAATAAACAATCACTCTAGGTGGGATAAATGCACAGTCTTAATTTTCTTCCCTAGAGTATCGGATATGTAAGCAATGATCAATCATCAATCGGGTGATTGAGGTCAACACAACCCATTACACTCCCATATTTTTTTTTATAAATTTTAAAGATTTCAATGTGTGCTAAGGGTTTCAATAACAAAAGAAGTAAAATAATGAATTATTCGTAGCACAACTTGATTTGTGATATTTCAATCCACTACTAGGATTAGGTGCAAGAGGAACAATAATATGATTTTCATCACAATAAATGAGGACAAGTCCATTGTTAATGGACTCAAATGGTTTACATTGTTGTCAATCTACAATAGTCTTATCTAGAAATATATTCTAATTTTGTTTCTTATTTTTCACTATTAAAATCATGTTTTCTTTTTCTTTCTCTATCTGTCACCAATAATAGTCAATGGGGACAATTACATGGTCAATATACTCAAGAGACTTATATTGTAATCCAACTAGGGTAGACTTATCCAAGAGTAATTTCAAATTTTCTTCTTGATCTTAAGCATGGACATTCACATCTTTTGTTTATTTCCACTTGTAGTCATCTGGATTAGTCAATGAAGATCTTGATTTGAGCTAAATAATTTTATTTTTAGTGTTTCCTAAAAATGATAGTTTTTCATATTTAAGAATTATCAAAATCAAAATTTTTAATTATTGAACATTTTTAACATTCTAATATCTTTAAAGTTTTACACCTATGAGAATAAAAATACATTTATTTTTATTTTAAAATTAAGGTAAAACTAACAACATAATCATTTTCATGTTCCCTCTTCGCCAATTTTACATCCATCTTCCACATGTCCACAATAAATTTATAATTAGTGGGTTGATTGAACCAGATGGCACATGCCAATAAGGGACACCCTAACTCAATTCTTCCATTATCAAATTCCATCCCCAATGGAAGATACAAATTGCATTGACAAATGTGATGAAACAATATGTAATAAATTTAAAGCAGATTAAGTATAGTTACATGACACCTTATCATATGATAATGATATCAATTAACATTACGTAGGATTAACATTGAGTAGCTATCAAAAAAAGTGTAAAGTAACATAAGGATTCAATAAATGAATCCACATACCTTACAATAGTAAAAAATAGGAGGAACAATAGGATACTAACCATATAGAGATTATCAATACATTTTTGGAGGTTATTATCACTAATTATGTGTCTAGAAATCAACTACAAAATCAAATTATATAAAATTTAGATAATAAAAAAGATTAAAAAGATAAAGAAAAAATAAATAAAATTAACACCCAATATAAATGATGGAAGGACGGTCCCCTATAATAAGATTCATTTACAAAAATAAAAACTAAAAAACACCCAACACCAAGATATCAAAACATAAAAACCAAATCAAATCACTATTCTATTATTGATATCTTTCAATGTGATGCATTATTATATTTCAAACCTGAAAATCTATTCTATTTCTATCAGTGTTTGAAATATTAAATTTCCTATTCTTCTAAAGTTTTAATAGTCATCAATCGCTTCTAGTAAATTTTGGTCAATTATTTCAAAGTAGACTTCCAGTGAAATCTTCCCAAACACATATGGGCTCTAGTTGTTTCCTAAATCAATAAAATCTGGTTGAAACAATATTAGTGTTGAAGGTGGATGGAGGTACATGTATACACTAAAAAGATCCCATAAATATTTGTTTAGTGTTATATTTGTTTGTTTATTTATATGTATGAATTATTATTTTAAATTAGGATTTGTAAACATATTTGTCAAATTTCAACAAGAGGGTATCTTCTTTATATTTGTTTATAGTTTTTCTACATTAATTTATGGTCCTTCAGTATTATATCAAGGTCATTTATATGTATACCCAACACTTTTCATGGTCACATATAAGGTCTTGTCATTTTTACTTGTGCCCTCTCTAAAGTTATTGATCATGTTTACCTTTTTTTTCTATTCTCATTTGTAGCTATTGCAATCTTGATGTAGACATTAATAATTTTTAACTTGTACATTTACGAGTGAGATAGTTGATTTGGAAGGAGGGAGGTCACACACATCACATCTATAAATCTATTATGGATCACTTTTGGTACATAATTTGAAGTTATTTATATTATGCAATTTTTATTATTTACATATTTATTCCCACACTATATGATTTAGCTATTGAAAGAACTAGTTAACTCACACTAGCCACCCAAACCTTAATGTAGGCCCCTAATATTTTTTGTTAACACTTTATCACAAGTAAAAATTAATTCATTATAAAGGACATGATCATAACATACATAATTATGGAAAGGAGATAAAAAGTAGGAACAAATAAAAGAAACCCATAATTTTAGAATTTAAAAGTAACAACCAATCATAAGCATTTATGCAATTATGTCACCGTATCAAGATTGTTTGTAGAGCCCTAACAACCATATCAAATCAATCCACAATTTCAGTTCAATAATCATCACAATTTTAGGTGTGCATATCTGAGCATAGATTATGATCATAATTTTATGACAAAACATTAATTAAAAAGAGATTGTAGTCAAACTATTTCATTACACATTTGATTATCATAATTAATTAAGCATTATTTAATTCATTTACATGTATTTAGAATACTTAATTAGAGATAGTTCATTTATGATACCATGCAGGTAATGCTACGCATGGTGGGCCCCAAAAAAATATTCAAATATATAGGTTTCTAAACATTTACTCCAAAATTTCCACCACCTACAATTTCCAAATAGAAGTCATTTAGTCAAAGGAATTGGTTGAAGCAGCAAAAAATTAGCACCTATGATATGCCTGCAACCCTATAATATCTTACTAGAGCAATAATGACATAACTAGTGCATTCTATCTTTAGTTCATGTTTGGAAAAAAGGGTCCCAAGACTGAACATTGATTGCAAAATGCGGCAATAATAAAGGAAATAAAAACTACTATTCATAAATGATGGTTTGAAAAATTCTTGTATATTCCAGCATTTCATTTTATGTGTGAAGAATACAACAGATTTTAGATTTGATGTGCGTGCACCAAAAAAATAAAGTATTAGTCATTACAGTTTGTAAAAAATTGTGGGGTATGTGATTCTTCTCTCTAATTTTAATTGTTGAATCATTAAATCATAAGTATGTATTTAAAAAAATCTAAGTTTATATTCATTTAATTATTACATTGTGTTATTCATTGCACCAAACCATGAACTGTGGGAGATGATACAATATTAAATGTATTATAAGATGATATTGTAATTTGGTTGTAATTCAAACCTTGTAGTAAAATGAGTAATAAACATTGAATAATTATTAACCATATAAATTTGGGAGATAAAGAGAACAACAAACATTCAAATGTTGTTAATCATGAGAAAAAATGCCAAAAATATGAAAAATGTTTGAAGATTATGAGGCAAAGAGTATAATACATAGAAAATATGTTAAAGTAGTGTAAAAAGGAAAAAAAGAGTAAAACTGATACATTGATTTAGGATAATTTGTGACCATACATATTTTACTATTAAGATAATTAAAAAGAGATTATTGGCCCCAAGCCACCACCAATATTATAGCTCAGATGTTCTTGAATGTAATCTCTTTATTACATTTAGATATGGAATTATTAATGTTAATTATTGGTTAATATTAAAACTTAAAATACCTATACAACCCACATACAATTCATCTCATTGATGACTATCTAAAAACCTTGAGAAAATGAATAATAACAATATTACAAACTCCCCAATTTATATGTCAGTGGACAGACTTCTAATGCATTTTGTGTGCCATAATAACAATTATAGGATTGACCAAAGTTTTGTTGCCCGATAACAACAATAAAATTATTTCTGAAGTACATTATGTGGCAAATGTGGAAAATTTAAGAATTTCATAATATTGAATTATAAAATTATTTTATAAAAAAAGGGGGAAATAAAAAAATGCTTAAGTCTTTATTATGAAAACTTTTTATGTAAAATTCAAATATTAAAATAAGAAATAAATTAATTAATTTTTATTTGGAAATTTATCAATATATAAAGATGCTAAAGGGGAAAGAAACTTAAAGTATTTAGCTGAAAATCTAACAATGTAGGATTGTGTATACGATTGTAGATTTAATTGCATGTGACTATGCAGACATAGTTTAGGGTTATTTGGTTTGTGTAGGTTTTGAATTGGGAAGAATGTATTTATTTTTCTCAATGTGTAGTTAGATGTTCTAGTGATTTTCCATGTATGAGCGTATTTTGTGCAAAATGATTTGAAATGTGGATTTATAATGTACATTTATCAAATTTCAACAAGAAGGTATCTTCTTCATATTTTTTTGTAGTTTTTATACATTATTTTATGGTCCCCTAGTGTTATGTCAAGGCCATTTATACATATACCTGATGGTTATTGCGGTCACACATAAATTCTTGGCCTTTTTACTTATGCTCTATTTGAATTTATTGAACCTATTTACCCTTTCTTGCTCTTTTCATTTTTGTCTATTGCAAGGCTAATGTGCACACCAATAATGTTGAGCTTGTATATTTACAAGTGAGATATCCCATTTGAAAAGAGGGAGAACACACATATCACATATCTAAATATATTGTGGAGCACCTTTGGTACATAAATTGAAGTTATTTATATTATGAAATTTCTATTATCAACATCTTTATTCCCACACTACATAGTCTAGTTATCTCACACTAGCCATCCAAATCCTAATGTAACCCTTCCCACCCTTTATTATTATTATTATTATTATTATTATTATTATTATTATTATTATTAAATTAAAATTAGTTCATAATTATGAAGAGGAGTGAATGAGTAGAAGTAAAGAAGAAGATCCATAATTTTTGAATTCAGATAAAAACAATCAATCATAATGATTTATATAGTTATAATATTCTATTAATATATTTTTTTTAGATCCTTAGCATCCATATAAAATCAATCCATAATTTCAATATAATAATCATCACAACTCTATGTACACATTTCCATATTAAAATTGTGAAGACAACAATTTTATGAAAAAACATTAATGAAATAAGATGCTTGTATTCACCCAATTTCCTTACACATTGGATTATAATAATTTATTTGCATGTATTTAAAATGCTTAATTAGAGATAGTTCATTTGTGTTACTACAATAAAATGGCGTAGATGCTACACATGGTGTGCCCTTGGAAATTTAGTCAAAGATGTAGGTTTCCAAACACTTATTCTAATTTTTGACCACCTAAAATTTCCAAATACCAAGTCATTTAGTCAAATTCATTGGTTAAGTGGCAAGAAGTCAACACCCATGGTAGGCTTTCCACCCTATAATCTTTGACATGAGAAACTGTAACATTATGTGCATTATATCTTTTGTGCATGTTTTATCATGTATGTTGTTTGGCATGAAATACAAGTCATCAATTTTATATGCGTGGCTTGTACAATGAATAATTCATGGTAAATAAATGGAAAAAATGTCCCACAAGTGAACATTAATTGTAAAATGAAGGAACAATAAAGGAAACAAAAACTACTTTTCATAAATGATGGTTTGGAAAGTATTTTATGTTCCACCATTTCATCCTATGTGAAGAAAAAAAGTTTAGATTCGATGTGTAGTGCATTAAAAAAATAGATTATTGCTCATTAGAGTTTCTATAAAATTGGGTGGAATGTGATTATTATATCACATTCTTTTATTTAGACATTAAATCATAAGTAGGTATGTTAAAAAAAACCAAGATTATATTAATCTAATAATTACGGTGTGTTATTAATTGATTGCACAAAAGTATGGGAAATGATACAATATTAAATGTAATATAGGATGTTATTATAATTTTGTTGTAAACTTAATTATGTAGTAAAATTAGTAATAAATATTGAAACATTGTTAACGATAATAAATCTATGTGAAGTTGGGAGATAAAAGAGAAAAATACACATTCAAATGTTGTTAATTATGAGAAAATGCCATAACTCAGAAATTGTTTCGAGATTGTGAGGTAAAAATATTAATACATAGAAAATGTTTTAAAGTAGTGTACAAAGGGAAAATAGAGTAAAATGTACACATTGTTGTAGGAAAATTTATGACCATACATATTTTACTATTAAAAGCATAAAAATGAGAGTATCATCCCTAAGCCATTAATATTATGGCTTAGACACTTTTGAATGTAATCTCTTTGTTCTATTTGGAACATGTCATTATTAGTATCAATTATTGGCTAATATTAACACTTAAAATATCGATGCAACTTACACATAATTCATCTGATTGCTTAATATGTATGAACCTTGAACAAATGAATAACAACAATACTACACACTCCCAAATTTATATGTAGGTAGATAGACTTCTATTGCGTCATTTGTGTCATTCTAATAGTTATAGGATTGACCAAAGGTTTGTTACCCAACATTAATTATTAAATAATTGTTAAATTATTTTTTGTGAAAATTTAAACAATTCATAATATTTAAATATTAAATCACATATACATTTATTAACAAGAAGTAACAATAAAATTTTAATATTAAATTTGGGAACCTTTGAGCTTGATGGGCTCTGCTAATGTTTTACAAGGGGAGGCTACAATCTATAAGGCAACAGTAAAAGAGGCTCAGATCACATCTTTAACTGAAACTATGAGTGGGCATTGAGTGACTCCACTGAAGATGTGTTTAAATGAAACCATTGATTGGGTAGCAAATGAGAAAATAAGAGGATGGAGACGGGGGATAGGCAATCCCATGTTGTTGGAGGCTTGGACATCACCCAAAGTTGGAGATCTAAACCGTCTAGGGTAGTTATTAGGGGAAAGGTTAATGCAAGATCAATGCCTATCATTTTTATAATTTGTAGGGGGAATAAAAAAAATCTCTCCTATGATGCCAATGGAGGATACCCCTGTTGTGTTGTTCAACAAACAAGAGCTTGAAACTATCTCTCTGAAGGAAGAATGGTTATCCTCCCAGGGTCTGATTTGTAAATTTGAAGGGTTATGGTCAACTCTGCCTACACTTAATGAGTGCATCTCAACTCGATGGCAAAATCTTTTTGAAATTAATATAGATATTCACCCCTGCTCTAGAGGGTTGTTTATCTAGATTTTTGATTCTGTAGAAGATAAAGAGGCTTTATTCAAAGACTCTATTTGGGAGTGGGATAACCATAATATTCTATTAAAACCTTAACACCCATATTTCATGCCCAGACTGAAACTTTTTTGGGATTCCAAATCTTCAAACTGGTATGGATTAGGATTCCAAATCTTCCTTATCATTTTTGGTATGATTTGGTGTTTAGTGCCATTGGAAAATTTTGAACCACTGATAAATGGACTAATGATAGGGGCATTCCACATATGACCATATATTGGTATATCTATATTTTTCCAATCATCTTACTACTCAATTAGAGCTGAGGGTTGGAGAAAATGTTGGATTAAGTGCTTAGATTTTGAAGAAATCCCTTTTATGTGACGAAGATGTTTCAAAATAGGGCATCTAGTCAATGACTTCCTAAACCTTAAATTCAAGAAAATATTTTCATGGTAGAAGGAATAAGAGATAGAACATATTACAATTCCAAATACGAATTATAGTGGAAGCAAAAGTGAGGAACTAGACTTAATACCTGAGACCCCTTTGGAATTCATGAAGTAGACCTAAAAAATGAGGAGCATTGTGTTGAGGCATTGACTAAAGAGGTGGGTGATGTTTTGCTATAGGAGAATAATGATAAATTTTATAATAGACTAGATTCATTAGTTTAGAATCCTTTAGAAGGAAAATTTTGTTTGACTTATTGCTAATATAAAATCAAGTAGAATATCTAGAAATCTCCATCCCCATATTGCCAAATACTAAGGAGGGAGGAGAATGGAAAATTGTAGCCACTATAAATAAAAGAAAAGGTAAACATGGCTTGAAACTCATGACAATGTCTCTTAAATTTAATAAAGAAAATCTTATGATAGATACTTAGTAGCTTTAGTTTAGGTTTAGGATTAGTGGAAGGGTAGCACTTCTTGTTTTAAATCCAGAATGGAATCAAATTAACAAAAGCACTACTAGAAGTACTTATTTATACAATACTAAGTGAGATTAGTCTCATAATCTATAGGAGATTATGACTCATAATAACTAATCACACATCTAAGAAATACCCCATCTAACTAACTTAGGTCAACCAAAGTGTAATACCTTGAGTCATTGATTACAATAGGTTGAGAATTCTTTACTGGTATATTCCCTCCATGATTTGAGTGGAAGGTCTTGATTTTCTTACCAGTTTCATTTTCAAATATGGCCTTTAATTCTTTGTAGACTTGAAAATCTTGATCCTTAGTCTTCAATAAATATACCCACATTTTTCGTGAGTAATCATCCATAAAAAGTTGAAAGTATTTATATCCTTTTAGATTGGGAGAAAAATGTTTGTAAAGATCAGTGTGCACCAAGTCCAACTTACCAAGTGACTGATACTCAGCTTTTCCAAAGGGGGTTCTTCATTATATTTTTGCTAATCAACTAGTACATATATCAAAAGATTTCTTGAGTTTAGGAAGACTATCAACCATATCATGTTTGCTCAATTGAACCAAATAACAATAACTCAGGTGACAATATACTCTGTGCCATAAATTGTCTAGTTTTGTATCTTTGACCACAAGTGATTGATGATCATTTTGAACAAAATCAAGCTAAAACATTTTACGAATGTTATAAGCCTTAGCAATCACTTTGAAATTCCTAGACTTGTCTTTGATGTGGCAAAAAATTTGATCTTTTTGGTGATCAAATTCAACCATGAGGTTTTGGTCAAATAACTGATTAATAGACAATATTTTTTTTTAAGTCCTGAAATATATAGAACATTTGAAATGTTGAAATTTTTGTTTCCAAGTTGAAGTTTGATGTCACCAATGCCTCATACTGTATATGAGGTATCATTTCCAAGTGATACATTGCCTTTTGATTTTATTTTGGTCAATGAATAAACTAATCTTTTCTACCTGCCATGTGTCTAGTTGCTCTTGAATCAACATACCAAACTACACTTGTATGATTGGTAGACTCATGTGTTTGATTAGCTAAACTATATTCCTCATTTGAAGAATCATTTTCCTTAGCAACATTGCCATGTTGTTTAGGCTTCAAATTTATTTGTTTCCACCTATTTTATTGTTGTGGTTGCTTTTTTTTTTTTTCTATTTGTGGTGAATTGTTGAAAGAGGACTCCTTGCTTGATGAGCCATATTGAAAAGAGATATACCAACAAAATTTCAAGTCATGTCCCTATTTTCCACAAATTTGGCATGCTTTAATAGAATGTGAATTGTTCCCTTGTTGGTTTTATTCTTTATTCTGCTTTGGAAATTGTTTTGGACACTTCATGGATTTCATACCCTTTTGATTTGATGCGAGTGCATGCTCATCATCTAATTCATTTGAATTATCTATAGCTTCCTCTTATTGCAACAAATTTATCAACACCTCAAAGGTTAGTTTTTGTCCTATCACATTCAATGTGGTCACAAAGATCCTATATGTAGGGGGTAGTGCTCTAAGGACTATAGAGACCAAAGAATCATTTGTCATCGGTTTATCCAAAGATTGAAGTGAAGCTCGTAAAGTTGTAGCTCTTCTAAGGAATGCTTCTACTTTTTCATCTGATTTGAGATTGAGAGTGTATAATTGGCTATAAAGATGTAAGATTTGATTTTGATTCTTAACTTCATATACAATTTTAAGCTTATCTCAAGCATATTTTGTAGTTATAAAATTACAGATATGAGATTGTACCTCATACAAAACTTCAAAGATGATTATTAACTTAGCCTTTTTATTAGCCTTGTCATATTTCTATTGCTAATCAATATTTGTTGCATGTCTAACCCATGTGCCTTCAACTACTGACCAAATATATTCAAACTCTAGATGTGTTTATACTTTCATTTTTCATACTGCATAATTGTCACCATGAAACAACTATGTGTCAGGGAGCACAAAACGTGGTCCAAAATTAGAGATTTTACAAATTGTGTATGACAAATCTCAAATGTGTTGTTAAGTGAAGAAATGAAATTTACATTTACAAAATTTAAAGAAAATACAAAAACACATACACAAATCTAATAAATCACACACAATCACTCAATGGATGTCAGACGTTTCCGAAAATGTGTCCGACGAACAAATGAGGTTGCAATTTTTGTGGTATTTTTACAATTTGATGACATAAATAGATAGAAAATTGAAAAATATTTACTTTAAAAAAAATGAAACTCAAATTTGAATTACAGTTCAAAAGTTATAAGTGTTTCGATTTCCCATAAAAATTGTGTCAAATCAATTAAAAAATACTAAAAATTGATTTTTGAGGGAAAATCAAATTTTTTTTTTATTGCAACCAGTAGTTGGAACTAAAATTTTGTCACAGACTTCGAAAAGCCAACGAAAGTGAAAAATGATCTTCCAACGCACAACCAAAGCTTGTCAATGCCTCATCTTTGGAAAAGAAACTGATTCAACTCGTAGATCCTCCTTCCACGCCAACTATAATCTTGTTGAAAAGTGATGCTGAAGTGTAGTTCACTCAGTTCTATTTTTAGACTATTAGTGTAAATTTAGTTTGCATGAACAGTTTTTTTGTGGAGCTAAATTTAGACAGTTAGTTAATTTTTAGTTAATATATTTTTTAGAAAAAATAAAGCCTTAGAAAGGCTAGAGTTAGTTTTAGTTGCTATTACATGCAAATTATTATTTAGATAAATTTAAAATATTTTATTCAATAATTAGAAAAGCATGTTCACATGCAATTCTATTAATACATTGCAATTGATCTTTATTTTTAAGAAGGAGAATGATTCCAATTTTTTGAAGAAGTATTTTTTATTTTTGCAACATCTCTTATGTATTATGAATATTACATATATTTGGCTATGATTTAATTTTATTTAAAAATTCTAAATTTGGTATCAAAGCAGGTATTTTTTTCTTTTGGGGTTAAATATTTAGTAGTTGGAATTTTGCCAAAAATTTATCCTGTCAAATTCTAACTCCTTGCCCATTCCAAAATTTGATGGAAATGAGTATGATTATTGATGTATCAAAATGATGACTTTTTTGATAGAAAAAGATTTGTGGGAGATTATTGAATCAGGCTATGTAGAGCCAGCTGATTGGAATGCCCTCACGGCAAATGATAAAACAACTAAGAAGGAGGCTAAGAAGAAGAATGCTCAAGCCTTATTTCATATTCAAATATCTCTAGATAAGAGCCTATTTCCATGAATTTTAAGAACAAATACAACAGAGGATTCTTGAAAGACTTTAAAAGAAGCTTACCAAGGTAGTGATCAAGTCAAAGTTGTCAAGTTACAGACATTGAAAAGAGAATTTGAGAATTTAAATATGCAAGAAGCTGAAAGTGTGAGTACCTATTGTGTTAGAGTAAAGGATGTGGTCAATAGGATGGCTACACTTGGTGAAATTGTGAACAATGAGGTTGTGATCAAAAAGGTGTTGAGGACTCTCACACCAAGGTGGAAGCATGTTGCCATAATCATAGAAGAAAGCAAGAATTTGTCTACCCTTCAATTTGATCATCTAGTTGGATCTTTGATGTCTCATGAAGAAAGATTGAGAGATTCATTTGGAGAAAGTGACGAGAAAGATTTTTCCTCCAAATTACAAATCACAAAGAATGAAGATGCCAATAGTAGCATCAAAAGTAATCAAGGTTAAGGTAGAGGTCAAAATCAAAATTACTCGAGGAAATAGAGGGAAAGGCAGTTTTCAAGGAAGAGGTGGTTTCAGAGGAAGAAGTAGAGCCTAATTTGATAAAATAAATATCTGGTGTTATAATTATAATAGGTATGGCCACTTTAATTATGAGTGTATATTAAAAGAAGGTAATAATGGTAAAAGAATTCATTGTGCTCAAGAAGGTGATGAGAATCCTCCAGATAATTTATTTTTATTTTATGACAAAGATGAAAATATTTCTAAAGATGTTTGGTATTTAGATTCGGGATGTTCTAACCACATGTCAGGGAATGAAAACTTTTTTCTATAATGGATAATTTTTTTAAATCCAAGATCAAACTTGGTGATGACAAATCATTGGAGGTTGCTACAAAAGGAGCTATGGAAGTCCATACAAAAGAAGGTATGAAGAGTGTTAAAGACATTTATTACACTCCAAATTTGAAGCAAAATTTGTTGAGTGTTGGACAATTATGTGAGAAAAATTATAAAGTTGTATTTGAAAATCAACAATGTATAATTTATGATAAGAATCAAGGAAATAGGGTGGTAACAGTTGTGCCTATGACAAAGAATAGGATGTTTCCATTAAAGTTTGGTGAACATAACAATAACCTTGTCAATATGGCATATGAGGATACAAGTTGGTTATGGCATCTCAGGTATGGGCATTTAAATTTTCATAGTTGGAATATTCTAACATCAAAAGCATTATTTTCTGGTTTACCTAAGGTTGAAGAGCACATGGAAGTTTGTGAAGGATGTGCTAAAGGAAAACATGCAAGAGAGAAATTTCCAAAAGGTGATGCATGGAGGGCCCATTATCCACTCCAGTTAGTTCATTCAGACATTTGTGGTCCTATGCAGACAAAGATTTTTGGTAAGTCATCATATTTCATTACTTTGATTGATGATTACTCACGACAGTGTTGGATTTATTTTTTGAAGACCAAAGGTGAAGCTCTTGAGACATTCAAGAGGTTTATAGCCCTTGTAGAACATGACAAAGGGTGAAAAATTAAATACTTAAGGACTGATCATGAAGGAGAATTTTGTTCAAAAGCCTTTCAAGGTTATTGTGATATGCATGGCATTAGAAGACAACTCAACATTGCATACACACCTCAACAAAATGGTGTAGCTAAAAGGAAGAATCATATAGTGGTGGAGATGGCATGAAACATGCTACAAACAAAGGGATTAAGTAATTCTTTTTGGGGAGATGCAGTTCCTACAACAATATATATTCTCAATCGGAGTCCCACTAGTGCACTTGACAGGATGACTCCGTATGAAGCCTGGTATGAGAAAAAACCAAATGTTAATTATTTCAAAGTTTTTGGTTGCTTAGCCTATGTTCATGTTCCTGATAAAAAAAGGTAAAAGTTAGATCCCAAAAGTGAGTCATGTATTTTTGTTGGATATAGTGAGAAAAGTAAGGCTTATAGGTTATATAATCCTCTCAATAATAAGCTTATTGTGTCAAGAGATGTGATTTTTGATGAAGGGTGAGTTTATGGTCATCAAAAATGCCATATGGAGAAGTCAAAATCTATTTTAAATGAAGTTATTATGGATGATATTGATAATAGGCAGCCCACTAAATTTTTTATTCCAAGTGCTACAAATCCACCAAGTAACCCCTTATCTAGTTGTTCAATTCCAAGTGTAAGTCCAGATTCAAGTCTTAGTTCTACAAGGAAGGTAAGAAGATTGAGTGACATTTATCAAAGGAGTTCAAATCAAGCACATGAAGAAAATCCAAGAGGTGAGACACTGAATTTTGCTTTACTTACCAAGGCTGATTTTAAACCATCATGTTTTGAAGATGCATATACTAATGGGGTTTGGATGCAAGAAATGCAAGAAGAGATGAATTCTATTCACAAGAATGACACTTAGGAGCTTACAAAGCTTATACATGACAAGAAGAAGATTGACACCAAATGGGTCTACAAGACTAAGTGTAACAGTGATGGAAGTGTTGAAAGACATAAGGCGAGATCAGTTGCTAAAGGCTTTACACAAAAGTATGGCATTGATTATGAAGAGACATTTGCACCATTAGCAAGACAAGAGACCATTAGAATGTTGATTTCATTAGCAACGTAAAAGAATTGGAGTATCCATTATATGGATGTGAAAAGTGCCTGCTTGAATGGGTACTTAGAAGAAGTATATGTGGAATAGCCACAATGTTTTGAAGTGCAAGGAAAAGAAAATCATGTCTACAAGTTAAAAAAATCTTTGTATGGCCTCAAAAAAGCACCAAGAGCATGGTACGCTAAGATTGATGGATATTTCCAAGAGAATAGCTTTCAAAGAAATAAGAGTGAACCTACCCTTTACTACAAACAAGAAGGTAATGATATTCTGATTGTAAGTTTGTATGTTGATGACTTGTTGTATATGGGTAGCAGTTCTATGATGAATGATAAATTCAAAGTTTTCATGATGAATGAATTTGAGATGAAAGATTTAGGTCTTATGAAATATTCTTTAGGAATGGAGGTTTATCAAAGGGAGAATAAAATTTTTATTTGTCAAACAAAGTATGCTAAAGATATGTTGAAGAAACTTGATATGGTTGATTGTAAACTAGTCTCCACTCCAGTTGCTCATGGAGTTGTGTTGTGTAGAGATGATGGTGCTGAAAGAGTTGATGAGACAGTCTATAGAAGTATTGTTGGAAGCTTAATGTTTCTAACTCATACAAGACTTGATATTGCTTATTCAGTTTCACTTATTTCAAGGTACATGACAGAGCCATCATAAATACATATGAAGGTAGCCAAGAGATTTTTGAGGAATATGAAAGGCACTCTAGATTTTGGTATTCATTACTACACTTCTAAAAGGTTCAATCTTGTTGGTTTTAGTGATTCTGATTGGGGAGGTAGTTTGGATGACCGAAAGTCAACATTTGGGAATTGTTTTTCTTTTGGTTCTGGTTTAATTACTTGGAGCTCAAAGAAACAAAGTATAGTTTCCCTTTCTTCTACAGAAGCAGAGTATGTTGCAATCACTTCAGCAGGGACACAAGCATTATGGCTTATAAAACTTCTTGAAGAAATTGGAGAGATTCAAGTTCAGCGCATAGTTATTTTTTGTGATAATATTAGTGCTATTAAATTGGCCAAAAATCCAGTCCATCACAGCAGGACAAAACATTTTGATTTAAAGCATCATTTTATCCGAGATTTAGTGCAGATGAAAGTAGTAGAATTGAAATACATCAACACTAAAGAACAATTGGCAGATATCTTCATGAACGCAGTTGCAAACAGATCAATTTTTGACACTCAGAGATCAAATTGTGAGCCCACTCAGCATCAAGGGGGAGTATGTTGAAAAGTGATGTTGAAGTGCAATTCACTCAGTTCTATTTTTAGACTATTAGTGTAAATTTAGTTTGCATGAAAGGCTAGAGTTAGTTTTAGTTGCTATTACATGCAAATTATTATTTAGATAAATTTAAAATATTTTATTCAATAATTAGAAAAACATGTTCACATGCAATTCTATTAATACATTGTAATTGATCTTTATTTTTAAGAAGAAGAAGGAGAATGATTCCAATTTTTTGAAGAAGAAGTATTTTTTATTTTTGCAACTCTCATCTCTTATGTATTATGAATATTACATTTATTTGGCTATGATTTAATTTTATTTAAAAATTCTACAAATCTGCAGATCGGAAAAATAATAATAATTCCAACGCACCGTTTCAACAGTACTTACCAAGTTTTAAAACGGATCTGAAATTTTGAAAAAAGGACGCCATAGTTCAACTTCAACGCTGAAACAAATGACGCCTTCCTTATTTTATGTTTCAGATCTTAAGAAAGTATCTCAACACCACTGCAGATCCCTCTTGCAAAGCCAACGCCGAGTGGAAGAAAGAATGGATTGATCTGCTGGTCAGTTCTGCTGCAGAAGTCGGCGCAGGAGCCATCTGGCAGATGGGCGACGCAGAACAAGGCATGCAGATCCGACTGTGTTTTACGTTCCCCAGGATCACTCTGTCGCTAAATCTGGCAATACCTGCGACCCTCTCGACTTGCTCAGAACGGTTGCGCCGCTTTTGTCAAAACAAGGTTTAACACGGTGTGGGAAGAAACCAATGACATACGCAGCAAACTGGCAGGGTCGTAGCTTGTGTTGGAGAAGCCCTACGTTTTTCTCACTCGCCTGTCACTGGTTTAGAATAAAATAGAAGGAAACTACGGATATTAGATCTACGTATGAGTATAATGGGATAAACCTCGGAGAAATGAAATAAAAACTTCGTTTCCATATGATGAAGTTAGTTCTAACCCAAGCTTGCATGTAAGACGATGCATATTTATAAAAATGTGTTATGGATGAATGATTCTAAGTTACAATACAACGGAAAAACATATAAACGTTTAATTAGGATTAAAATATATTTGAAATTTGACATATTTAATTAATTTCATCATTAAAAAATAGATAAAAAATAAAGGTTTATAAATATATTTTGAATATTGATAGATCCAGAGATGAGTGATAATTGTTAGAGTATGAAAATGGAAAATAATAATGAATAGTCATTAAAATATTATCCAAAAAACTTGTATTGATAATAGAATGATTTACAAACCATCAAGTTTCAAATCTAGTATTATCTAAACAATCAATTTTTTTCTTGGATAAAGTTAGACATGATAAATCTATTAATTTTGATGATTCTTTTCGTATTATATGGGGATCCATAAACATCACTTAGTTTTATGTATTTTGTTCAGGTCACCTTCAGAAATAGACGTCTTCTTATTACTTTAATTAGGCAGGTAGATCTAAAAACTGTAAAGAAAATTGTGTTTTGCATTTTATGTTACACTCAGCTTGATTCTTATCAGACACCTAAATATTTATAAAATCTACAAAATAACATTATAATAATTGTAATAATTTATCAGTGAGGCAAATTAGTGCAATGCAAGTGTTAATAACTTAAATTTTAGTGCTATATTAAATGCTCTAATGATTGCTTGATTTATCTATATGTTTGCAAATTACCAATAGATTCATGTGAACAATAATGAATTATTTTCAAGTGCTAGATATTTTTCCAATGATTTCTAGATAATTTTCAAATGCCCAAATGTACTATGGTGCTTATGTATTTATAAATGACCTGAAATCAAATTAGGATCTTATTGATAAGTAAATTGAGATCCAACAATCAAATAAATAAAAAAATAGTATAAAGATCACATGAGGCTAAAGATAGAAAGTCCTAAAATAACTTTGTTAGGACCATATACTAAGGCTTTTGATAAGTCCAAAACATTAGTGCAAACTTAGACCAAAAACCCAAAATGAGATCTAATTTAAGGAAAGTGAAGATGGTAACTAGAGAAAACTATAAAGTGCTAATAAAAGGTTCATAAACTATTACATCCTAAACAAACATACAATTTAATAACTAATAACTATCTAAAGATCATTTATGTCTACAATTAAATGATCACATTTATATTTATTTTAACAATAATCACAGCATACTCTCAAAGCATAATCAAACAACTCTAATCCATTAAAGAGCTAAAGCATTTAACTCGCACATTAAATTGAATTCTTTATGCTAAGCTATATAACATACACATGAAATTGAAGTCTTTAAGTTATACCCTAATACCACTACAATCAATATAATTAGGGACTGTAAAGCTATATAAGTCAACACCTTTAAACCATGTATATTTTGTTCTTTCTTTATAAATAAGGTCTTACTCAACATCTCTAAACCATGTATTTATTGTTCTTGTTTTAGGCATTTTATGAAATATATATAACTTTTTTTTTTTTTTTTTAATATGGGATTTGAAAGGTTTCTTAGCTTAAAGAATGATATAATATTTAAACACAAAAGTATCACCTCTACCAATAATTCACAAGAAACAAAAAATCAACCCTACATAAAATAAGTTGCTAAAACTAAAATAGGAACAATCAACAAACAAACCATGAAACTCCCACTCATCCTCAACAAAAAATGCAGTTGCCGTCAACATTTAGCCCAACAAACAAGAAATGGAAGCAAACAACCATACAGTAAGGAACAAAAAGAAATTACGAGCCTCCTTCAAATTTGTGAGAGTGAAGGGTTATATTAGAAGATTTCTAGACCATTGGTTTCTACCTATTTTCTTCTTTTGTGCTTTGGTCCATTCTCTTGTCTCTTCTAAAATATCTAATTCTGGGAACAAGGGTATAGAAACTTTAATTGAGATGATGCACTAAAATTTGTCATTTGAAGGATTAGCTATTTTTACTTTTGGAAAAATAGCCTTTGGTTTTGCCCTTAGTCCTGAATCTTCGATCTCTAATGCCATGGGGTTCTCACTTAAAACAGGTAGCTCAGAGGCTTTTGAGGCCAAGTATGAAATGTCAATCTTGGTATCATCTCCATTCACTATAAGATGGTTGGGAAGTGCATCCTTTCATTGAGTTATCTCCATATTTATTTTGGAGCTACTGCAGGGTGTGGTCAGATGATCAATTTTGAAACATATATGATAACGAAAACGTAAACCCTCATAATCAAAAGTTTGAATCAAAATGTTAGTCTCAATATTTAAATCAACATTTATAAATACGTCCATAGAAGTGTCCATATTAACCAAGATTATGAAAAATGTAAAATGGAAAAACATGGTAGTGACCTAATTGGTCTGCAGAAACTCATCCATGGATTTGTCAATATCCCTAAAACAAAGTTCTACCCATAAATGAAAAGGGAGGTGAGGTAGGCAGAGCCATACAAGTCTAACACTAAAATATTCAATGAGAAGGTTAAAGCTCGGAAACTAGGGTTTCATTAATATGAAATGTTGATCCCAGGACCAAAGTGGGTCTTGGATCTTCACGTTGTCTGTTGTGAGGTCAAACATAATAATGAAAAAGCCTTTAACATCGAAGTATATTTCCAACTTTCCTATCAAAAGGGGTCTCCAAAGTTCTATAAATTTTTAACCATAGATTGTTGAAATGGCATACGATACCTCTTGAAGAAAACTACTCTAGATCTAGCACTGCCTCAATGGCTTCCACATCGAAAGAGATAGGGTTTTGAAATAGTTGTTATTAGAAAAAGAACCAAAGTTTTTCCTTTGATTTTACCTTCCCTTAGCCGATAGGAAACATCTAGGAATTTGGTTAAGGGTCTTCAATGCTTCTTCAAAGAAAAGCGGACATTAAAGTCCTTCCTCCTTGAAATTACTTGTCTTTAAGTAATTACAATCTCATATGTTGAAGGATGGCTACCCTTTTCCAAGTAGCATCCTCAAGTGGCAAATCCTTCTAACGAACCAAGTATTCTATGATACTATGGTTCCCAAGTTTCTTTTCTCAAAATTCAATAATGGAATTTGGAACCAAAATAAACTTACCCTAATCATCAAGTGTAAGTAGATCCATGAAATGAATGATGTTCTACCCCAATACCTTTTTGAGGCAATAAACATGAAAAATATTATGTATCTAGTTACTTTCAAGTAGTTCCAGCTGAGAAGCCACTTCCCCAACTCTCCTTAAAACCTTGTAAGGTCCATATAAGTGAGGTTTTAGATTATCTATCCCACTATACTTGAGAGAAGATTGAATATATGGATTTAATATAAAAAACACCATATCACCTACTTTGAATGACCTCTCTATCTGAAACTAGTTTGCATACATTTTTTAATTATTTTGTGCATGTTCAAGATTTTTTTTGAGTTGTCCCAAAATATCAAGACTCTTTTGTACCAAATTAACAACCCCAAGAGCTCTACTATCAGATAATATTAGATCCACAAATGAAAAGGCATCATACACATACAAGGATTTGAAAGGGGGCATGCCAATTGACATGTGGTATGAATAATTATAACAATACTCATCTGTGTACAACCACTTGATCCATGTTCATTGCTACCATAAAATGAAATTTTTGAGGTTTCCTTCCACCCATTTTTACACTATCTAGGTCTTTCAATAGGTTTGGTGGTGGTATCTAGTACTGGGTATCAAATTCATGCCCACAAAATGGAAGAGTTCTTGCCAAAATTGTCCCATGAATTGGCTGTCCTAATCAGTTGCAATATTTATTAGCATCCCATGAAGTTTAAAAACCTATTTAATAAATATATCAGCTACAGCAATAGCATTACACTTGGTTTGAAGTGCAAAAAAGTGTGCATATTTCATGAGTCTATCCACCACAAATAACTTACAATTTTTACCTTGTGTCATGGGTAGCCCCATGATAAAATCCACTGATATGCTTTCCCATTTTTGAGTGGGAATGGGTAAAGGTTGTAAGAGTCCAACTAGAAAATTGTGTTTCTTTTTTTTTTTGACACTCAAGATCATACATATGTTGAATAATTTCCCCCTTGAGGCCCTTCTAAGATAATTTTTCTCTCGATTATATGTTTTGAATTACCCTTGACGTCTTGCCACTGGGGCATCACATACAACCATCATTATTTGTCATTTCATCTTTGAATTAGGGGTGAAGAAAATCCTATTCTTATACAAAATAATTTCATCAATTACTTTGTACCTTTTGTCATCCACCTTCCATTCCATGATATCTATAGAACAATCATTTTTTGCATTTTCAACTGTGATTAAAGCCTTCTAATCTATTATAATCTCACTCATAGAACAAAAATTGGACCTCCTAGATAAAACATCATCCATCACATTATTTTTTCCTTTAACATATTCAATATCAAAATCATAGGATTACAATTTACTTACCCATTTTTGTTTCCTATCACTCAAATACATTTGACTAAGGAAGTATTTCAAACTATTGTGGTCCATTCTTACCAAAAACATTACACAAACCAAATATTACCTAAATTTGGCCAAGGCATGCATGATGGCCATGATCTCTTTGTCATAAAATGAGAAATTTCTCTCAACTTCCTTGAGATTTCTAATTTAAAATGTGATTGGGTGTCTATTTTATATTATGAGAACCCCTATAGCTTCTCTAGAAGTATCACATTCCATAATAAATAGTTTAGTGAAATATGGAACAATGATTACTAGGCAAGTACTCATCACCTCCATGAGATTTTTGAAAGTCCCCATGGCTTTTTTGGGCCAGCTAAAAGCTCTTTTCTTTGTTAGGTATATTAGAGGGGCATCAAGTTGTGAAAATTCTCTTTAACAAACCTCCTATAATAGTTTCACAAACCAAGAAAGCCCCTCAAATGTGTCATAGCTGTGGGTGGAGGCCAATCCAAAATGGATTGAATCTTTTGTAAGTCCACATGGACCTATTAGGCATTGATTATGTTCCCCAAATAAAAAATTTTAGTAATCCCAAACTCACATTTAGATGCCTTGGTGAAGAGTGATTGTTACTCCAATACCTCCAACACAATGTCAAAGTGTTGTAAGAGTTCTTCCCATGTCTTATTATAAATAGTGATATCATAAAAAAAAAAATCAATATAAATTTCCTCAAATATTTCCTAAAAACATGATTCATTAATTATTAGAAGGTGGTGAGGGCATTCGTCAATCCAAAGAGAATCACCAAAAACTCATAATGACCAAAATGATAACTAAAAGTTTTTTTTTGAACATCATCTTCCCTTACATGGATTTGATGGTATCATGTTTTCAAACCAATCTTAAAAAAGTACCTTGCCCCTTACCCCATGGAGCTCATAAATTAGCTCATCAATTCTAGGTATGAGATACCTATTCTTAATGGTCTTCTTATTCAAAAAATGGTAATCTATGAACATTCACATAATTCCATCTTTATTCTTCACAAGCACCACCAAAGAAGCAAAAGGGATTGAACTAGGCCTTATATGGCCCATCTCCAAACGTTACATGATGGCATTCTCGATCTCCTCCTTGTAGACCTTTAGATGGCAATAAGGTGTGGTGATTACCACTTTGGTACCTAGTTCCAAATCCAAAATGTGTTCAAAATCCTTATCCGAAGGTAATCCATGAGGGATATTACTGAAAATCTTTGAATGCCTATGAAGGATGGGATGAATATCCTTTTAAATATGTTGTTATTTTCATTCATAATTCTTGGTCATCATAAAGCATTCAATTTCCCATGCAACCCATTGGGGTTTCTTTTCCTTATTTAAGGATAATTTCCATTAAGTGCATGTGCCGAAGTGACTAAGATCCCAATGTGATTACACATTAGAATTTCACATAAGAATGATTACTCACACGCTCACGTGAATCACATAGTGAGGGACCGGTTCCCATTGGTTTTGTCATGTGATGGTGTACTAACAAACATGGGCACTTGAAAAAATACAAATTGCTATGCTCATTCTATAATCCATCTTAACATGTTTATTACTCAATGACCCAATATAAAAAGAAAGCATAAATGATAACTGTGAATGTAAACTCATTTAACTGAATAAAAACATACAAGATAAATAACAACATTACCTCTAAGTCCTCATAATAAAAATATAAGGTAACACAAGCTCCATTCATCATATTGATAAGTTATTAAAAGATTACATAATTCAATTGTATAATAGAACTCACTCGTATAAATCTCAATAATATTCAACTACATATGATATCAATATTAACAACAATAACCTCAACCACATCAACAACAACAACCTTAAAAAGTTCTATCCAATGGTATTTATACTTTATTTACCCTGACTAAGTAGTTACAATTATAATTATACTCATAGTGGCTCACCAAAAATCATTAACACACTTGAGTAGTGGCAGCCATTTACATTGATTTCCTAAGGACTTGGGCCTTTGTGCTCATATATTATCTCTTTAGTGTTGGATCCTTATCATAAAGAACTTATCTTCCCTTGGGTTCATGCTAGATTTGTGCTTGACTTAGCCTCTTTCATCCTTGATAATCACTCCCTAATCATCTCATGCTTCTTGTGCACTCCCCAAATCTTTTGCTATGTTTCAAGTCCTTCATTCTTGGGTTCTCCATTTATTATGAAAATTTATTTTGAATTGGTCTTCCCACACCATGGACTCCTATGCCATGGTCTTCTGCATCGTGCCTCTCTATGCCAAATATTTTTAAAATGATTTAGCCAAAATTTGGGGTCCAACATCACCCCACACTACACCATTAGTTCATCCTAGGCTAAGAAGTGGTCTTGGGATCTATGAAAACATGGGGCCAATCTATTTGATCTACTTCTTGACACCTTCCCAATGTGTTAAGGTGTTTAACATTTTGGTCATTATTTCTTCAATTGTTTCTTTGTGATTTTTGGTCTCCTCAAGTTATTCAAGACACCCGTCTGCTTTATTTACCAAACATTCAAGGGATGTGTGAGTAGATTTATGAACACCTTAAAGTGTAGTGATTGTGGGGACAACCTATCCTCATATTGCTACAAAATTTGAATTTATTTCTTGTCTATGAGTGCTTCTTATTTCCGTCATGGCCTCCACATCTTTAAATACTTTGGCATGTTCCAACCAATATTTTATTAGTATGGCATTATTAGCCAACTATTGTCACTAAAGATCTTCTAATTGAAGCTAATCTTCTAAAATAATTTTAGGCCATGCTAGTGTTTCAAAAACCCCATCTAAAATGGGAATAGTATCACCAAATCTATGTAAGACTATTTTTCACATCTCCACAATTTCTCCAAACTATTCTATTACCCAAGTTTGTTCATCCTAAGGAACAATTTGTTATTTTCACTATTTCAATAGGAGCTCCACCAAGGTCTCTAACTTATTTATTGCCTTGCTAAATAAAGGTAATCTTTCTATGAGCATTGGTTCTTGGATCAATATTGCTTTATAGATGTTCAATGTTTTTACTTTGGCAACCATTTATACTTCCAACTAACACTTAATCTTAGCTAAATCTTCCTCCATCTTTGTCCTGGCTTCAACCTCATTCTTATACATCACCACCATCTCTATGTATTTATTTTAGGCTCACTATGCATTAGAATTTGTAAAATCATTTTCACTTATGACCTCATGTGCCAATTTTAAGATTGTCATGCTAGCTTGTATAGGGGTAAGTTGGTTTTGATATACCAAAGGGCATTGAGAAGTGCCATCACTTCCAAATCTAGTACAATTCTATTAGAGGACATCTCAAAATGGTATTCATCATTATACATATCAAAGAATAAAGACATCTCCTATTGAATCTGATCAGATGAATCCTCCCAAGTAAAATGAGAATACATATATAAAACCTTGTCTGGTAGTCACTTTAGGTACTAGGCATAGAGGGTTGTGGTTGCATCAGTATTTTCTATACTTAGAATGAAGTCATCATTTGGATCCTTCCACTTTGAGGGATCTTTCTCAAGTTTCTCAACATATGTATCTTCACATTAGTGAGTAAACCCAATGTCAATCCCATTAATTCCCAAAACCATGTCAAAACTATCCTTCTCTTCACCAAGTATATATTCAAATTTCATATGTGCCTCCTTGAGGGTGGTTTCCTCATGCTACACTAGTGAAGGTATCTTCTTAGATTCAGGAATGCCTTGCTCTTATTTTGTAACAATTCTTTATAGTATTCTTTTTTTAATCTCTATTTTCTCTTCCACATCACCATCCTTAGGCATTATTATCTCCTATTCCAAGGGAACAATTTTTGTTGCTAGCTCTAATACTTTAGGTTGACTAACTGGTGGATTTTTATTCAATGGTACCTAGGTAGTCATTTGCCTTTTTGAAGGTTTTGGTTGAGTTCTTATGTCATAAGTACGACTTGGGTGCTTTTTCTTCTTCTTCTCTAGCACTAATTCTAGAGGGAGTCTCTCTCTTTTGCACTTCATATTCCCTAAAGATTCATTATTGGATTTCAACATGTAGAGTAAATAATTAATTGAATTACCCACCAAATTTTACTAAAATTTAATGTTGGTTGTATTTGACTCATATTTTCCCTATATGCTTTCTTATTAGGATATATGTATAGATGGTGGAAGGTGTGTGTCTTGACATAAATATTTTATACAACAATATTTACCTACTATGCATCATATATCTAATTGACAGTATTCGTGAAATATCATGCCATGAAAGCATATGGTAGCTTAATCCATGCAAATAATTCTTTAGAGGGATCCATTCAAATGTGTACAAGGGAAAAATGATGCTGAATGTAAAAATTGGCTTGGTATCCAAACTATGTAGGTAAGTCCTTTGGAACATGCCACTTTTTCCCAAATGCTTATTTCATCTCATTGTACCATTCATTCATTTTAACTTTGTGGGATGGGTTGATTGGTACAGGGCAAGTGAATTCTTGGAACCACTCTATAGGGGACTTATTCTTAAGTGGGTCTATTGATTTTAGTTCTCCAAAGGTATAGTTGGGTGCACCAATCTCATTGAACACCATCAAAAATAGGAATGCACCTCCTACAAACCTTTGGTTGGTAGACAGTGGGGTTTTTATACATATTCTATAATTTTGGCAGTGAATTATTACACCTAGTTATACTTTATTATCTTAATGACCTATTGAGCAACAAAAAGGTCAATCATATCCACCTAGTTCCATCTATATCTATGTCCAAACTTGGTCATTATGATATGTGTGGATGCTCTCGAGATATTGAAGACTCATGATATGCATGGCATGGCCTTGTTTATGATATTCAAGTGCCATAACAGTCTTTTCTACCTCATCTTGGTCCTCCAATTCATAAGAAAGGTTTGTTCCTAAGAACTTCAACCTTGCGACTTTGCTTATTTGTTATGATGTAATTCTCATCCAACACCTATAAAAATAGACATAATCCTCATGTAGTCAATAAATAAAAAACCTCAATACTTCAACTAGCTTTCCAAAGTATGAAATATTGAATAATCAAAAGATGCAAGCATCATTTAAAGCATTAAAAATATTTAAGTCATACATCAAATTGATCTTAGTGTTATGGTTCTCTACTTAGTAGTCTTTATGCAGATCCACTTCGTTTCTAGGTTGGCAATGGTTGTTATCAAAGGCATTGCAAGTGGGCACATTAGATATCCAGTTTTTTGCACATAGTACCACCTTTAGGTACTACATCTCTTCAATCATCATTCGGGGTAGAGGGGGAAAAACAACCCTATTCTTTTCCTAGAATGCCATTTATATCTCTATGTCTCTCATGCACACTCCAAGCTCTTTAAGTACTTTTATGATCAGTATAGTCTCACCACCCACACTCAACTCTTCTTCCTTTGGTATCATAGGAAAAGGCTCAATTTGTTGGGCGTGTTTCTTTGGTTGTATCACCCTTCATAGATCTTGAAGGTTGAGGTGCAGTAATTGAATCTTCTAAAATGAATACATGGTCTGGTTCTCCTAATTCAATGCCCTAAAATGTCAACCTCTATAACTTGTAACTCCAAAAATCCATGCATCTTAACAATTCTCTTGACACTTTATCTATTTTCCTCAACTAATACACTGCAATAATTGAAAATAGTCTTAATTCATTACTTTGAACTCAATTGGAAGTTTTTAAATCATTCTAAAATAGCTCAAATATGTTTCTTTATCTCTACAAGTTCATAATTATAGCAATAGTAAAAAGTGAAATGACACCTGCTTAACCTTTTATAAGCTCGAGGGTGTAACTTGTATTTTCTACCCCTACTTCTACCATCACTTCATGCAATAAATGATAATAGAAATATTTCAATGATGTGGCTTTGAAACACTTGCCATTACCATTACTCTCCTTGTATTAATTACATGTCCCATCTTGTACTTTTCTCAAAGTGCATGAAAACTACAAAGGATTTGAATATTTTCCATTCCAAAGGAAGGAATATTTATTTACCTTATGTAGATTTTGGTTATGTGTTATACCCCATGTACCCTTTTATTCTTATGCATTTATACTTATGCATCTTTTCTCTCACATGCATTCCCAAAGATCGTATCCTATCACTCTATAGATGTTATACCCTTAACCCATACTAAGAGTTGTGCATGGTCTTCCATGACAATACAAAGAATCATATAACCAAAGTGTTGACTATAAAACTACTCAAGAGCATGAGAATAGTACCACACTTTATTGAAAACAATGGAAGTCCTAGACTAACCTAATGGCATATGCCTAAATATTATAAAAAAGAAAGACTATTCAAAAAATTATGGTCTTAAGTAACTACCATTGAAATGGCTAGGAATGAATTATCCATATAGTCACTTTAACCTACATGCACTAGTGGGATGGATACTATGAATTATGAAGGGTTCATCCTAGTGTACATGAATATTTACAGAGAGGTATGCAAACTTAGAGTTGTAGACTAAGATTGCATGCTAGGAGTAAAATTCTTGTTATTTAGATGGCAATTATGTCATGCTTTCTATTTGCATTTCTTTGTTCCATGAATTTAGTGTATGATAAATCAGGTCTTATCTAGTTTCAAAAAAGCAAATGATAAATCAAGTCTTATCTAGTTTCAATAAAGAAACAATGCACATTTTCAAGGATGTTACATTATTTAGTTGACTAAAATGCTCAATGTGAAGAGAAGAAATAAAGAATTTAATGGGAATAATTACTTTGATACTGAACACAAGATTTAATGGTGTGATCTTGTTTAAGCACTTTTAAGTGGTCTAATAGGCTCATAATACTACAGATACATAATCATCCCAATCAGTACATATAATATTATATATCTTGGTCAATGTATTACCCAAGATATTGTTGAATGCCTCAGCTATACTATTTCCCTATGGATGATATGGCATTGTCTTATGGTTCACAATCATGAATTCTACTAAGAGGATACATATAGTCTCATTAAGGAAATGAGTACCTTAGTCATTAGTGAAACTCAACAGACATATAAACCTTGTAATGATATTCTCCTAAATGAATCTTGAAGTAGTGGTAGTGGTACAATCCATTATTGGTGCAACTTTAGCCCAATGATTAACATAGTCAGTAGCAATGATAACATAGCATGTGTGGGCATGCCTCCTTGTTGGGTTGATAAGGCCATCAAAGTTAATAACCAAATTTTCAAAGGGTTCTTGTGATAATATAGGATAAAGGGGCATCATACCCCTTCTATTTATATTTTCCATACACTAGCAAATGTCACACCAACATGTGTAAGTCTTAACATACTAAAACAAGGTAAGCTGATGAGACCATAATATGGCTTATTATATCTATAAAATAACACCTCTTTTTTCATAGGAAGTGGATCTAAGTGTAGTCTCTAAACTTATGTTTTATTTAGAGAAAAATAATAAGTATATATCATGGTTATGTATTTAGAATTTATTGTTATCTATTTATAATTAATATTAAGAAAAAGATGTCAATGTGTGTATATATAGTTCACACTAAGCTAAAATTATTAAAACTATGAAGAGTAGCCATTCAAAAATAATGTTGGAGTAGTGTCAAAATCTTATACAATGGATCTAGTATTTTTGTCAAGTTACAGACTCCTACAGGCTTGTTATGGACTTTGACAGGCTTGTTATGGACTCCAACAAGCTTACTATAGATTCCCATAGTAGCTACAAATTACACTAGAATAGTTACAGATTACATCAGTCCAGCTATGGATTATATTATATCATCTATGGATTACATTATATCAGCTACATATTATATTAGACTAGCTATGGGTTACATCAAACTTACTTTAGATTGCATCAGACTACTACAGACTTCAACAAAACTATTACAAACTTGTTTTAAACGTATTTATAAATGTATTCTAATGATTGGTTAGTCTATTTCATCTATAATAGAGAATGTTTTTCATTTGAAATATTTTTATATATAGATTTCTATGTATAGACTTTCCATTTATAGATTTTATCTAACTATAGATTTATATAATTACAATAAATAGCTCTCTCCATATTTGGTGAAGATTGAGATTATGTTGTAATAGATTTCAATTTTATATTAAATATCTATCTCCATATTTTGTGGAGATTAAGATATGATATAATATCTAGGTTATTACTCGTAAATAAGGTGTTGGTAGGAAGCATGAGATTATAAATGCAACATCCCACACCCAAATGAAATCAATCAATATAATTTTCTTTCCATCATTTTGAGTAGTTTATTTTGAAGCTTGTGTTTTGAGTAAATCCTTTTCCAAGGAATGAGCTGGCCACTCATTCTAAGGAAGATGGATTAGTATATTTTATTTATTTATTTGTTATGTAATTACTATTTTGTTGTAAATTATTACTTTATTGATTTGTTAATTTAAACATTTCTTTTCATATAGTTTGTTGTGAACCTACAGGTGTTTTATTTATTTGTCATTTATTATTAATTCAACAATTTACTTTCTACAAATGTGCTCTAATTTTATGCATGTGTGCTTTGATTTTTGAAAGTGTAATTTTCAATTCCTATAAGTATGGAATGTGATAGAAAGAATATTTTACCAAAGATCTCTTTCTCCTATTGCATATAGCCTTCGGACACCAATCCTAGATTGACATTATTAAATGAAGGGGATTTATGACTTTCATCTTTTTTGACATTGTTTTTGAGGAACTACGATGTTATTAAGAGATTCAAAAATTTTTGAGAAAATTCTTAGTGAGAGAGAATGTCTCTTTGCAAATTTTGTGACAGGATATATTTAGTTAATGGTCTCTTTAAAATTTAGTTTCTGCAACATATATTAGAATTTATTTTTTTGCAATTAAAAATTTATATTAAAAAACAAAAATAAAACATCCCCTTAGAAACTAATATTAATGTGTAGGAAATAATAATTTCTAACATCATGAAGGAAGATTTAATTATTTATACAGGTTGGAAATGAAATTTTGAAATAGACATCTACAAGGAGAAAATGACCTATTGCATGAACTTTTGTAGTTGTTGTTCATTAAAAAAATCTAAAAAATATACTTCTACATATAACGTACCTATTTAAGGAAAGATTTTCATTTTCAATTAGTTAGACTGACTACATATGGTTTTGTGGAGATAAACCCATGAAAATATAGATGTGCCTTTCCAAGAATCATTATAATGAATCACACACTTTTTATTTTAAGATGCATTGATTTTAGAAATATTGTATGTGATTTTTATTACTAATAATTAGGTGGTAATATCTAATAAAACAGTCTCTGACTATTTGAAATCATGACTCATGCCTACATGCATACAATAAATATGGGAGATTTTGCATGATTTGAAAATGCATTCTCTATTTTTACATTATTATTATTCAATGTTATAGATTTGATGTTTATCATAATGATTCTACTATTTTCTATTTGGTCAGAATTTTAAAAAAAATTACATCAATTTCTAGTAAAATAAGATTGCACACGTCAGTTTTTGGTAAGCATGTCGAACTTCATATTATGATTGATGATAATTTTAGATTTTTTTTTCTATTTCTTTCAAGTATGTTGATATTTAAAACTAATTATTTCAAAGGTAGACTTAGTGATTGATACATATTTGGAACACAATTCAAAGACGGTTGAAGTTTACAAAGGGGTGGTTGAAGGAGATGGCATCGTGGTAATAAAAAAATTTACAAACTACTTTTGCACAACAAAATTATGCTGATGTTTTCTATTGAAATAAATGGATAAGATTGTAATTAAGCTCATTACTAACATAGGACACCTAAACTAAAATAATATTGGGTAATCACTCCTCTGAGTTTTTGTAGAAACTCATGTGGATATTGGACATAATGCACAAATCAAGATTGCATGCAAACATATCACCATGCATAGAATTAGTTATTTTGGATGAATTTGACAAGTTAAAAATAATTAAATCCACATGCAATATAGATCATGACATTAGTGGATTTTTTTAAAAATAAATCCTATTTAGTTTGCATAATTATTGGAACAGGTCATGGAACAGATTTTGTATCATACACCAAAATAGAGATATTGCTTGATATTTTGCATGAGTAAAATAACCACATCTCAACATTGATAGTAAGTCTTACATAATCACTATTTTTTTACTACTTTTTAGCATTTACATGTTGTTACTTGTAAGTTAGACAATCTAAATATTTCCTTTGATTAATTGCTAAGTTTTTACCCATTTTTTTGGAATTGTTTCTAAACTATAGAGATAATGTTTGATAGAAAATAGAAATTGAAATACTCACAAAAATTAACCAATCTAGTCTCAATATTAGTTGTTTATTTTTTTTTCTATGTTTAGTTTTAGTTTACATGAATAATAAAGTTTGAGTTAAAAAGGAAAAAAATGATGATAGTCTAAAAATAATTAGACTTACATTCTATACCATACAAGCATGCAAATCAGAACATTGAATTTACATATTGTCCCATGAGACCAAGTAATAAATAGATTTTGAGTGCTACAGATGCTAAAAATTCATAGGAATTACATGTTTTCATTAAGATATTTAAAATATCATGAAATCATCAAAATATATTCAATGCTAAGTAGATTTGTGGTTACAAAATTGATAAATTAGGCCTATTTTTCAGAAGATACACTCCTTGACCCCACCCTATATCAAAATAGGGAGTGGACAAGGGGCACTATCCCTTAACCCCACTATGGGTTTCCTCCCCTAGAGCCTCGATTTTTTATTTTAAAGTGAAAGAAGAAGATAGTGAAGAGGCTTGTTCAACATTATACAAACCTAGGCTAAGTTGTAGATAAAAAACATAGAGTTTTTAATTGCAAAAGGAGGTATGAAAAATATAATTTCAACAAGGAAGCCAAGGACCTCCAAAATTCAGTTACCAAGGTAAGTTTTTTAGCTTCTAGTTTCCATCAAATAATTTAGAACTGTATCTTTATCTTCCTATACAAATCATAGTTAGTATTTTCTACATATTTCATAATAAAAAAATTGATGACATTCCATTTAATTTCTTGTCATTCATATTAAGAAATTAATTAAACCCATATCCACTTGCATAACAAGAGAACTTATCTAAAGAAGTTCTTAATCTCTGTAATAAATTATTATTAATAATAATATTAATTCTTGAACCATCAATCATTCTTAATTAGTTTAAAATGTATTCTTCCATATATATTCAAATGTTCATCTTAATGTTCTAATATGGGCATTTATATTTCTTGGACATTATTGATATTATGTTTGTCTAGAAGGTTTTGTTTGTTTTGGTTTTTACAAGATAATCTCATTAGAAGGAGTCCTTATAAAAATAAAAAAATTGTCCATGACTATAACAAGCAGTTGGTACATTAACCTGAGTTACCTTTGACAAAAAATATAATAGAATTAGCAAGTATCTATCACCAGTGATTGGTCATCACTACATAGGCCAATGCTGAAGAAATGTCAACATACAAAATAACTAAATGATATATTTGTAAGTAGTATGGAGATTATATAGTCTATGACTAACATTTTTTATGTCATCAATTTTTAGAAAAGTAAAAAAAGAAAACAATGAAAACCTTCAGGCATTATTGGTAATTTTGGTTTGAAAACCAACTTGTTGGTAGACCAAGTGTTGGAATAAAGAGCCTTGATTAGAAAACTAGTTTACTAGCTAGTCAAGGAAAAATAAAATAAAATGAAATGAAAAGAATACAATTTTTCAAATGGAATATTTGATGTATCCTTTTACTTAGTTGCTTACTTTTGTGTTCTTGTTTCTCAGCATATCAAGACTATACTTTTATCAACATTTTTTTTCAACATATTTCACTTTGGCTACCATAGAAGCAACACTGAAAATTGAAGTTATATCATGATATTTTACTTTACTATTTTACATTTAAATTTACTTATAAGTTTTGTTATTACATAAAGATTCATTCTTGAAAACATATTTGTTCTGGAGAAATAGATAACAAACTTCCATCTGATCTGTGTAATCTCATCCCACTTCATTTATTTGACATGCATGAGCTTAGGTGTGGGGGAAGAGAATATATTTGAAGATATAAAAAATTAGACTTTTCCAAACAAATAATTTAATGAAAATATATTTTGATTTTGATAATGGTACATAGTTTTGAAACGAACAAGATTTTTTATGCCATGAGTTGTTATGTTATTAAAATAAAATCTGTATAGACATAGAATCAAATTCTTAACACAATAACTTACTTTCATTTAAAAAAAAAATGAAAGTAGACTGAGATTTTCACACAAGAACTTATGTCAAAAAAAATCTAATGATAGTTGGAAAAACCTCCACAGAAGAACCTATTATTAAATGTCTATTTTCATAGGCCTCTTTTATCTGAGATTTTAAAAGATAAATTTTATTATACTTGTACAAATGAAATAAATTTGGGAATCCCATTTGAAACATGAAGATTAAGTCTAACCCATGCATATGTACCATGATGTTTTAAATAGTGGCATGCATGAGATTAGGTGTCAGGGAGATGTTAACACCATAATATAGCTCATTATATCTATAAAATAACATCATTTTTTATGTATAAAAAGTAGATTTAAAATGTAGTCTATAAACTTATGGTTTATTTAGAATAAAATAACAAGTATATATCATGGTTATGTCTTTAGAATTTATTTTTAACTATTTGTTAGCTAGTTATAATGATTATTAGGAAAAATATGTTAATATATGTATATATAGTTCATACTAAGCTAGAATGATTCAAATTATGAAGAGTAATCATTTAAAAATAATGTTGGAGTAGTGTTAGAGTCTTCTATAATAGATCCAGTATTTTGGTCAAATTACAGAATCAGACGTGCTTGCTACGGAATCTTACAAGCTTACTAGTCTCCCACAGGGTTGCTACATATTTTCACAGTAGCCAAAAATTACATTAGACCAGCTATGGATTACATCAGACTAGTTATGGATTACATCAAACTAGTTATAGATTACATTAGACTAGCTATAAATTACATCAAACTTTCTATGGATTGCATCAGACTACTACAGACTTCAATAGAACTGATATAGGCTTTTTTGGAAAGTATTTATAAATATATTATAATAATTGGTTGGTCTAATCCAACTATCATAAATAATGCTTTCCATTTGGAGTCTTTTTATATATAGATTTCTATGTATAGACTTTTCATTTATAGATTGTATCCAAATATAGATTTATGTAATTCCAATAAATAGCTCTCTCCATATTTGGTGAAGATTGAGATTATATTATAACATATTTCACTCTTATAATAAATATTTCTCTCCATATTTTATGGGCATTGAGATAGGATAGAATATCTAGGTTATTATTGTTAAATAAGATATTGGTTAGAAGTATACGATTATAAATGCAACCTCCTAGACTCGAATGAAATCAAACAATATATTTTTCTTTCCAAAATTTTGAGGAGTCTATTCTAAAGCTTGTGTTATGATTAAATATTTTTTCAAGGAATGATCTAGCCACTCATTCTATGGAAGATGGATCAATATATTTTTATTTATTTCTTTATTCTATAATTATTATTTTTTTGTAAATTATTATTTTATTTCTTTGTTTCTATAAATATTTATTTTCATACAATTTTTTTAACCTACATTTATTTTATTTATTTGTCATTTATTTTTAATTCAAAAATTTACTTTCTGCAAGTGTGATTTAATTTCATGCATGTGTGCTTTAATTTCTATAAGTGTAATTTTCAAATCCTACAAGTGTGGAGTGTGATAAGAAGAACTATTTGTCTAAGATATCTTTCTCCTATTGCATACAATCTTCAGACACCAACCTTGGATTTACATTATTAAATGAAGAGGATTGATGACCCCGATCATAGGCCATCATAAACCACTCAAAAGGAACTTTTAGGCTATAATTTTATCGACATAGTGTCCTTCAGTGACACCTTCATGAAATTCTAAAAGTACCTCAACATCTTTATGATACATGTTGTAGCATTGAATTACTTCATCCGAACCAAGCTTACAAAGTTCTCCCCCTATAATATGGAATGGATTGGCTCAAAAAGCAAGATGCTTCTTTTATGGAGTGGTGAGGTGAGTTGGTGTTAAAATTGTATTCAGAAAGGAAACAATATCTTCCAACTCCTCAAGCACAGGTCTGACATGGAATAACTACATGTTAGTCAAGTTATCTTCTATGGCATGCACTAGTTTTCCATATTCAATGCATGAAATATGATCTAGATCACAATTGGCCTTACCTAGCTTGAACATTACTAAAAATTAGAAATCTTGAAGCATCAAAATCCATTGGAAAATGTGCCCATGTAATACCAATTTATTTACTAAGTAATTTAGTGCCTCATAGTCCATGAATAAGCAAAATGGAGTTACCAATATATACTGATAGAACTTTTGGAAAGTGTAGACCATAGACAATGCTTTGTGCTCTGTAGTTGTATAGTTTTGTTTAGCCAGAGTAAACCTTCAACTTTAAAAATAAATAGGGTGGTCCATGTTACCCTCATTAGGATGAGAAAGGATAACACTAACTACCATGCTGGAAGAATTGAAATGGATGTGAAAAAGCTTTGTACAATCTAGAAATTGGAGAATTAGTGTAGTGATAAACTTATCCTTGAGTGAAATAAAGGATTGTTGGTGAGCACTAGTCTAGGCAAATTGAAAATTTTATTTTATTAACTCCTTTAGAGGTGCACTAATCCTAGAATATCTATGAATAAACTTTTTATAATATCCATTCTGCCCTAGGAAGGCACAAATCTCTCACTGTGTAGTCAATGTTGGAAGTCGAAGGATAATAATAGTCTTAGCTAGGTACACAAAAAATCCATCATGGTATATAACATGACCAAGCATAATGTCAAAGTGTATAACAAATAAACATTTCTTTGGATTTAGATAAATGTGAAGGTTTTGGAAATGCTCAAGAATTAGTCATAGATTTGAAAAATAGTCTTGAACTAAGTTGTATATAGTACAATCATCAAGGTAGACATGAAGGAACTCATGAATAATTTCCTTGAAAGATTCAACTATGATCCAAGAGAAAATAATAGGAGCATTCTTCAACCCAATTGACATTACATTCTATGCAAAGGATGCCCACATAGTTTTAAATGTCATCTTGGGCTTATCCTCTTTTACGATATGAACTTGATAGTACCCAAAGAATCCATCTATAAATGTATATATTTCACACATAATAACTCTTTTGATTATATCTTCCATGAAAGGTGTCGAGAAGGGATCGATAATATAGTCAGTGTTAAGTACCTTATAATCCACATAAATCTATATGCATCCATCCTTTTTGATATTTATAACTATAGGACTCACCCACTTAGATTCATCGATAGGAGTAATAACTTCTAAATGTAACATGCTATCAATTTCTTCCTTGACTTGAGAATGCAAGTTGGGTTTCATCTAATAAGGCCTCTTCTTGACAGGTCAAGATCCTTATACCAACTTTCAATGCATTTTTCCAAAATAAGAATGCACACCCTTCATTTTGATATAGTTATATGGGAAGACATCTTGATTATATTTCAATAGCTCTAATACCTTGGTGATCTTGGTATCAAACTAGTAATCCCCCACTATAGCAATCTTGGGTGCTTATTCGATGCCAATGTTACATTGAATAATCTAGAGAGGCTCCAAGTATAAGTGTATTTCATCTAGAATGGTGTCATGAATATTTTATGTGCCATACTCTATGTACATAACCAAATGATTAGTCAACAAGTCAGATGGATCAGATCCAACACCTTTGTCAACCTGGTACATGACTTTCTTTTTACCCTTTCATATTTTTTCTCTCAATGTATGGTCTAGTACAAGCTTAGGCAGTGGAGAGGATGCCTTCTCATTAAGTTAGTGAAAAATAGTCAAGCCTTCCTCCCATACACCATGTATGCATCTAATATGATCTTTAACTATAGTTGGGACACTTATAATACCCTGATGCATAGCTTGTAATGTAGGTCATAAATCCATCCATGGGGATGAATATGATATCACCAAAACAATGTTACTCTTAAGATGGAACCAAGAACTCGTGTCTATATGTCACTCTTCATAGGCATACCACACTCTAGTTTAAGTGTGTAGAGTGCCATAAAATGCATGAACACAGAGTTACTCAAGAAATAATGTTTCATTTGTCATCCACATACTCTCACAATCTTTCAAGAGAGGTTTCACATCTTGAGTCCACTATAACTGATGGTGTTGCATATACAGTTGTCATGGTGAAAGCAATGGTGTAAAGTAGAATGAATATGAACCCAACCAAACAAATGCTCCTGATGAGTTTGCCACCATTGAGAAGTTATGCCATTAAAAATATGAATAATTAATCATACCTGATCAATGTCAGAGTCATAAAAGGCTTCTAACTACTATACAAATTCACAGACTTCTATTTGACCATGAAGACTTGGATTTTAATCTAGTCATTTTAGTGTCATAGTCATGATTTATCCATGAAAGAGATGAACAAATTTATGGTGGTTATGATACTTCCATCGAGTATCATTATGACTTTCTGTAGTTCCACATATTTTCTTAGCAAGATCATAGTCACCTTAATCCCAATAGTCACAAGTGTTACTAGTGGTGTCAAACAAGGATTATGTATTCATCCAACACAAGATGACATCCAGGGTGGGGTCATGGTATTCATTACCTTGAGCTATGACATTATAAATGTGGTTGATGTCCTCATAAACATTAACCGATTTGACATATGGAGGCCCACGAGTATGGTCCAAAGGAATGACATGTGTTGTTCATCAATATCAAAGTTGATGTACCACTTCTTAAATCTCAAATTAGCTTTATTGGCATAACACCATGGCGGACCCAATACATCTAGGAAGTCATCAGACTTGACCAACTCTATGACTTCAAAATCAACTTTGAAAGTGACAATGAAGATATACATGATGGTATCTTTAATTACACCAATGGGCAAAACATGAGTCTTGCAGCCATAAATAACACATGGGGCAAAGGTTACAAATCTAGGCTAGCCATCTTCGACCAAGCATCCTTGGTAAGAACATTGAATTCAACATCGGTATCAACTAAGATATCCTAGATGACCCATCCATCTATAGTGGTGTTAACTAATATCTCCTTATCCCCTTCTAAGATGGAATAGATGGGAGTTTCTTTCTATCATGCATGGTTTAACTAACAATCTTTATAAATATTGGGTGTATGATGCCTTAGCCAGTTGCATAATAAGGGTACAATGTCCTCATCTAGTAGTCATTTACACATCTCTTGAAATTTATCCTGCAGCATGTCATGAAGGTATGTACCTTTATGCATATTGACATGTGTAGCAACATCATGATCCTTAAGGAACTAGATCTCTCCCTATAATTATTTAAACATATTATTCATAGTGTTATGGAACACATCCTTCTGTTGTTGAGCATATATATAGCGAGTAGTGAGAGGCTCCTCTTATTAAACTTTCTCAATTGGTGGATTGGACATAGACTTGAACTAACCACCACTCTGTGTTATAATATTAACTTTAGGACCCATCAAAGTTATAGCGTATGATATCCATTGTGGATTTTCAATATGTATCATGCCATCACCCTTATCATATATTTCCTTCGTAATAATAGTGTAAAATTCATGGCACTCCTCCAGATGGTGTTAGTTTTTACAAAAGGCACACCTAGGATATAATGGGTGATTGCATTGGTAGTGCTTAGGGGAATTGCAGTTATAATAAGTTAATTATTTAAAGAGTCCATCTCCACACCCATGATCTATACCTCGACCACAATAACCATTTCCATTCTCTTGGTTATTTTTTTAGCAAATAACGTGTTCTTAATCATAACACTAAACAATTTGAAAATTTTAATTTCTAAATAATCCTAAACAATTTTCACATTCTAGTCTCACTTTCAACAATTTTCAACCTCAATATCAACATCAATGTGTTACATATTGTCAAATATCCCCCTTCATTTTGTGGAGAAGATTTCTTGAAGAGCATCTTCAACTGGTTTATGGAGAACATTAAAAACCAAGTCTTGTGCCTATATTTGTCCTAAAACTAACTTAAGCCAAGGGCTAAAGAAGGATATATATATATATATATATATATATATATATATATATATATATATATATATATATATATATATATATATATATATATATATATATATATATATATATATGATAGTTTATTATATAAAATATATTATATATTATAATAGTGACATGTTAAAGAGGTTTGTATGTATATTTATCCAGGATTCTTCGAGTCCATCCTTGAAATATCTCATCATTGTCTTTTACCATGACCGCCTAGCACATCTTGAAATATTTCATTGTTTTCATGATTTGTATAGCCTTGCCCTTTTCTAGCACTTTGTCATTGCTCATACTCACTTTGAAATAGAGCATCTCCTCCTTAGATAGCTCATTACCATATGAAAGAACACACAATATCATTTTCCACCATCACCTCCACCATAAATATCAGATTATTGTTGTTTACAATTTCATTCACAAAAGTCAATATGGCATAAGCATCTATGGGTTTCAAGTGGAGTATAACTAAGAATTTATACTCTTTCACTTTACAAAACCTTGCTTTATCAAAAGTGAAAGATACATCTTCCCTTCGAGCATAACTTACACCTTTGGGGCAACTACTAGTTATACAATGATATAAAGTAAGGTTAAGTAAACACTCGATCACTGCTCTTCTATATTATATATCATTTATATTTTTTTTGTACAATTACATCTTCCAAAATTTAATAAAACAAAATTAAATGTTTATTTTACTAATCTAATAAATTTTCTAGTTCAAAATTGTTGTCAAAATTTTAGGCCATAGTATGCCTGGAAACTTAAATTTTTTTCGTATATATAATTTTATATATTAAAAATTTACAATGAATTACAATAGTAAATCTTAAATTGTTTTAAGTACCCTTAATTTATTTTACATTTAAGAGTATTAGTTATTTAAATTATTATCATATTATATATATATTTTTTAAAAGTTTTAAATTATTTTAGACCTATTCAAAGTCAACGAATTTTAACTTGATAGGCATGATTGATAGGAAATTTGAGGGTTAATTGAGACACGTCATTAATGATGTACAACTCCTTGAAAAAGTAAGACGTTATGTGTGTGACTTCTTTCACTTATTTTTGGTATAATTAACTTTTATAATTTATTATAATATAATTTCATTAACTTTTCAATTAAAAAATAATAATTAAATTTCTTATTTTATATAAACAATAATCTACATAATAATATTTCAGTTTTTGGCATTTTAAACTAGAAAACAATAATTTTTTCTATACAATAAAAACATTATTTCAGCTCTCCCAAAATAAAATAAAACCTATTTACTTCAATATCCCCCAACATCTTTACATTTCAATCAATCAGAGACACTTTCAGAAAACATACGGCGTCCAACAATTCCACGTCAAGGATCAACATGATTTCCAATACCCATAAAAGGACATGGAAATAATACCCCTTGAACTGCTTACTATGATTACTCTGAATACCCTCAATGACATGTTGGAATATTTTAAAAACATATCACCTCCAGAAATCCATAAAAGCTGGGGATGCACTTAGACTGAAACAAAGTACTCCTTCATTGCATCCATGATATCCTTATGAAGCAAAGTATTATCTTTTCTTTTCTTTCTAGAACATCTTGAAAATTTTGTTGCAGGGTATTTAGGGTCTCTATTTCGTCTCCTCCACCCCCAAGTGTCAAAATATAGTTAGGCAAAACATGTTGTTACAAGAACTGAATACATGTTCGAATTCCATCATGGAAACGCCATTTCCAAGCAACTTTCAGAACCATTATGGCTTTCTTCGCGTGCAAACAAACAAGATTTTTTTGGGTGTAAGTATGATACATTAAGAGAATACATTGCATATATTATGTTACACTGGCGGATGCAACTCTTACGTCTATATCAAGTCTCTGCACATTCCGTGATAAGCAGTGTGAAAGATATTCTTGAAAGTAGATGGATTGCCTGAGAACCTTGGAGTGAAGGTAGAGAGGATTACCGTTGTACATTAACCCATTAGAAAACCTTATGTCTAGTATAATTTCAGAAGTCGTCTCATATAGTCTATACTGTAAGTGGGGCAAGTCATGGTGAGAGGGGTCTTTGGATTCAAAACAGTCCTTGCATCTTCCCTGACATGTCGGCTAGTGGATTTAATCAATCTAGTTAAGCAACGCTGGTTGGTGTAATTATTCAGCCATAACACCTGATACAAGATTTAAAAAAGCACAGAATGATACATTATACTAGCTGTGTGGTGAGGAAAGGCGGGATTTTCCAAACTAATTTGAAATTTGAAATTGTCGCCCACTATGGCTGACATGTCAGTTAATGGCGTGCAACGTAACTGCTCCATTTGGCAGTCACGAAGAAGCATTTTACTGTGGTATTAGTTAGGTGTTGGAAAAGTCACACCAGTATGCACCTGAGTTTGAGCCTGTTGGTTAAATTCGGCTGTTGCAAGAACATAACATGAAATGTTCAAAATGTTAAAGAAATAAAGAAAGATATGAATATTTATGGACAACATTGGCTTACAGCTTATGTAATTGCAGTTATTTTTACCGTGGCTTGAGATAATTTGCACTCTTAATTCACTTCGTGTTGTAATTTGTGAGAACTACTTTCCTTTGAGGCAAAAATCTGAAGATTGAGATAGAGGATAAAGTATGTTGAAAACTTTTTAATTAAACATATAATTTTTAAGTAATAATTAGATGTAAGATATTTGTTCAATACATTTAGAATCATTATCATTAAAAAAAATATCATAATAAAAACTTCAATCTTACTTCCTTATATCTATTTTCTATTCTATTCAAGATGTTTATATATATATATATATATATATATATATATATATATATATATATATATATATATATATATTTATTGGTTGCTTTTTCATTCCTCTTCTTTGTTAGCATTCTTTTTTCTCTTTTATTATTGACTTTTTGTAACTAAAAGGTTGTCAATGGAAAAGAGGTTATTAGGTGAGAAATTAAAACTTTTGATTAAATTTATTATTTCTTCTCCCAATAAAAATTATTTATATGAAGCATTATTATTATTATATTTCAGAAGGGATATATTAGTGAAACGGAAAAGATGGATACACAAATTATAGGATCCAGGGTTTCTCTTGCTTATGCATCAATAATAGACATGACGACATTTATTTTGAAAGGAGGAATCACCCCAGACACTAAGGAGCTAAACGAAACTACACCCTAGAAAAGTCATAAAGCAGTTGGAGGGCATGGGCATCTAGCACAAAATGCTTTGTATGAGTGGTAAGGGTTCGTTGTAAATAGATATGTCACCAAACAAAAGCATGACAATATATAAGTGATGTATGGATTGGACATGACATCGATCCTAGATGGGACCCCTTATGGTGGCATAAACTATCCAATCCATCTCTTTATTGAAGTTTTGAACCCTACAAGGCATATGGACCTATGGGAAATCACAAGGGGCGGGGGGGGGAGAAGTGACGATAATTGGATGTTGAGAGGCCCTCTAAGTTCAATAGAGACTTGATTAGGGAAAGTTTGTCCCACTTCATTAGAGAGCCACACCTTCAAAGCCTTGAGGAAAGGGGAGTTTACTAATCACCTCTTTCCATGTTCATAGGTAAAGTGTTTGACAAAATGACTCCAATGAGGAATCTAGGGGAACAAAGGACAAGATTCTAGATAATGGTCTTGTACCTCCAAGGGGAAACCTTTTGCTTTTGGGTTAAAATAAATGTTTTTTTTGGATCTCAAACAAAAGAATGATAAAGTACAAGGGATCCCAGCTTAGCTACAATGTCTTATTTACAAAGGCAAAACGGTAGAGGGTCTTTTCAATTTGAATGCGTATGACATCTCTAAAGATTCTCTCATCTATTTATTGTTGTGTTTACATGGTGGTACAATGCATTCAGGGAGACCTTCCACCTCATATAAGGATGTTGCACAATCCAAAGCCTCCACCCAATTAACATTTGTTGCGGACAAACCAATCCTATACATTATGGAGTAAATGGACAAAGTGCCAATGATAGTGGTAATGCATCCTGAGGTAACTGAAATTATTGATTCCCTTAAAAGCAATACAATTATATGTTGATTTAATAGATTTTGGCCCAAGTCTGATGAACTATTCAAATGGATCACACTAACTGGTCCAAAAAGTGTGAAATATTGTTGTGCTCAAATGTTTTTGTTTTAGTACTATTATTTGATCTTAAAGATTATTAGATAACTTTGGAGCAAGGGTTGTGGTTCTAGTGCAGTGTGGGTTTATTCCTTATCCCATGGTTACCTATTTTTGACTCCAACACCATGGTCATCTCCAAGATGCCAATTTGGGTCTATTTTCCAAACTTACCCCTTCCCTTTTGACATCCATAAGTACTCATAATCATTCGGAATGTGTTGGGTAGGTTGATCAAAATTGATCAATTTGGAACCAGTTAAGGCCTCTTCACCTTTGCATGCATTTGTGTGGAGATAGATTTAAGTAAAGGATTACTAGAAAGAATAACCTTAATTCATGGTACATGGACTTAGACTCAAACCCTATATTTTGAAAATACTACATTTTGGTATCAGTTATGTCACCAAACAGGTCACTAGGGATCATACTCCCAAGCAAAAGAATCTCCATTAGGAAATAAACATTGCAAAATTAGATAAAATAGCTAGCATCCTTTTCATCCATAATCCCAAAAGGGCAGAAATAACATGAGCAATGTTAAGCCTCAGCTTTCCAAGGTAAAAAAAGAAAATGATGAATAAGCAAAGGAAAACTTCCTTAAGGGAAGCTAGTTGTCAAAAAAATTGAAAGAAGTGATAAGGGTTGGGGACCCTCCTCCAAGTGGGATGGGTATAATTGAAAATCCAATAGGAGGTACTAAGAGATTACATTAATTAGATAATTAAGGATCTGATAAGGAATTGTCATTGGATGGCTCAGGAATGTATCCTTATGAAAATGATACTTGGGGGAAGCCTTCTTGGAGGTTGGACTGAGGTAAAAAATAAGAAAGGAATAAAGGTTAGTTGTAGGACTCTAAGACTTGATATAAGGTGAGTAGGTAGGGTGGTGGTGCCAATGACTGGTAGTGGTGGTATTGATGGTGTTTCTCCACCTGTGGTTGGTGTAGCCATCCCATAAGCAAGTAGTGTTTAATGTCCCCTTCTCTTTGAGGAAGCATTGAAGACCCTTAACCAAATTCCTATATGTTTCTCATCAGCTAAATGAAGGTAAAATCAAAGGGGAAACTTTGATTCTTTTTATAAGTTATAAAAAGATACTTTTTGATATATATTTTCTAATTATAACTTAAAAGGAGACTTTTGGAGCATGGGTTAACTTAACCCTTAATGAAGAAAATGCATGATCTCTTTTAAACTACTCTAACTCCCCCTCAAGGTAGAGCACCCATTTTTGGGAAGAATTTATGGGAAAGAAAGGAATAAAAGGAGGAATAAGGATCATTTTAGAGGTTATCACATTTTATGAAATTGAATTATGATTTTAAGCATGAAAATGCTTTGTTTACACCCTTTGGAGGCATAAACCTTCATAGGGACTAAGGTTGAAGATGGATCCCTTCAACATTTAGATTATGCAACTATTGTCCCCAAATCTTACACCCTAGAAGAATTTGTTCAAGATTCTTCCAAATTTGGGCAACATGGGAACATTTCTAGGTATGTGGGTGTACCTATATTGGAAATGAGCCTCTAGATTTAAGGGCTATCTATTTGATTATATATTGAAATGCTCTTATCTATGCAAAATTATTTCTTATGGGGAAAAGAGTTAGAGAATGTATGAATTGAACCTACTCCAAAGGAGTTGATGCACCAAATTTCCAAAGATCCACTCTTAATATTAAACTCATTAGTGCACTAATATATTATGAATATGACTAATGTAGTGTCTACAATGGTTTCCAAGAAATAATGTTTCACCTAGAGGTCAATTTGATGGACTTAGGATGCAAGGAAATGAGGGTAAGGCTTGATTGAAAGCACTTATAGTAAACTATCCACTCTATACCTGAGACATTAACCTTAAGACACACTAGATGACTTGCAATAAAAGTTTGTTAGCACTTAGGTTGAACTTGGACCTACAAAGGTAAGATGTCAACCACTTTTTCATATCAAACAAATACAAAACACTAAGAATAGACTAGTAAACAATTGATAAATGCTCTATTCTTTACTCCAAGAGGTGAAAAATATAATTTATGGTAGAGTTTAGTCATACTAGGTTGAGGGATCATTAAAAATAGCTCAAAGGCTATATTTATAGAAGAAAGGGCCTTTAGAGAGAGAGATTTTGGTGTTAAAAGAAGAATCAATGAGCTCAACTCCATTTGAACCATAGTTACAACTACCTCTACATTTATGCTCATTCAAGCATTCTGATTGATCTGGGTTACTTCAAGTGGTTGAAAAGTTACATTAATCCCTCATTGATGCTCCCTAACGGTTGCAATAATGGGATCAATTTTTTTTGACTTGGGTCTTAGAATCAATGTAGTTAAAACCATCAGATCAATCTTTTAGAGCTTTGTCCTGGTGTTAACTGCTCTTCACTGGTTCGTTGTGGTATGTAAAAGTGTAGACAAGGGTCCTTTTCCATGTAGTTTGTCTTAGAGATGAATACATTGGGGTCTACATGCATGCCTTCATGGCATCCTTTGAAATGATAGATCTTGTTTAAACTAGATCATGTGCAAACTCATTCCCATGTTCATAGGTCCACTATAGATGGAAAACCAATTTGACTATTGGTTTTCCTATTAGGTCCAAATAGACCCATTTTTACCTTTCGAACATCCATATAAACTGATAACTCATCATGTACAAAGGTCTTTCTTCTAAGAATATAGAACACAATCATAGAATGAGCCGTGCATGACAAAAACCCTCGAGCTATAGGTCCACATTAAGCTTTGATGGTGGTCCCTTTATGTTCTTGATCACTTTGGCTGCATCATTGTGTCTTTTTTCATGGCATTCAATCTAACTTCAATGGTGTCATGTGACCTTTGAAAATATTTCCCTGGTTCAACCTCAATCATGTGTTTGATCTTTAAGAAGTCTCGTAGCTTCTTGACCTTTAATTTTATTTGTCATTGACTATGACTCAGATCATTGACTCATTGACATTTTCTTATATCATGTAATTTTTATGGTATGAGTTAATGTGAGCCCTCAAATCTATCCTTGACCTATCAACTCTATCTGAGCTGGTGCCACTTTTTAGTCCTATATTTGTACTAAGGATCCACTGATAGCTTGCCTACTCTATGCACTTATTACATGTGGTGGCCTCTTGAGCTCCTTAAAATTTTGACTCATCTCACACCATCAAATCAAGATGTATGATGCAACAAGAACCATCATATTTTCCTAGATTTGAAAACAAACAACTATTTACCGTGGTCTAAGTTTGATGTCTACATGATCATCATTTGACATCTACACAACCATCATTGATGTCTGTGTGACCATCAAATTTAAGACCCTAATGGTTTTTTCCATAGCTTTAGGTCAATATCTATGCGAATGCCTCCCATTTTTTGACCAAATTTAAAGGCTTGGATCTAGAAGTGAAAAGGTCATGGAGGCACCGTATTTACAAGTGATGTTCTTAATACTAAAAGGATTATGCCCACTTGATTTGCTAGTTTCGGGAGCTTTCTAAGTGTGTTTATAAAGTGTTTAAGTGAGATGAACTATGTGATATTGCATGATGTCTACATGCCTATCACTAATAATTTGAACCTAAATGTATATTTTATGGAGTTCAAACTTGATGTTAGTTTGAATGTCTTATGTTGTAGGTCCAACTTTAATGCTCATAACTTGAGCTAGGAAGCTCACATAGACTTAAAATTTTTAGAGCATGTTCATACCATGAAAAAATCCATGGTGCTAAAATATTTTGGCTTGCAGGGCTTTTTTAGGTTCATTTATAAAATTCATAAATAAGCTAACAAGTGTCTTTCCATGTGATGTACAGGATGGCCTACCCCCTTAGACTTAATAAGATGAACTTTGAAGGCTTAGATCTCAAGATAGAAGACTGATCGAGATATTAAAATAGCTAATGGACTTGTCACTAAGTAAATTAATCACACATGGTTTGATGGTCATGCAAGGTTTTTTGATAATATTTATAAATTGCACAAGCAAGTTGTCCAATCTAGTTCTTCATGATGCCTTGATGATAGGCTGGATTCACAAAGTTCATTCTTGAACTTTTATAGCTCTAAATGATTTTATGAGGCCTATGTGAACTTGTCCTTAATATTTAATTGCATTGATCACCATGAAGACTTATTTGGATCCTTGAAAACCTGTCACTTACATATATGACCCTAAAATGACCCCTAAGACACCAAATGCCACAAGGAATAAGATAGACTATGATTAAAGCTAGAATGGCATATGAAATGACATAAAATGAACTACAACATACCATATGACATTATAAAAATCCCCTATACAATATTTAGACTATAGGGGGTTGACCCATTTTGGCCTATGGTAAAAATGGTCAACATACTTAGCAATTTCCCAAGGGTGGTATGCTTGCTATACCATGACCAATTGCCTAATCCTATCCATTAGGTTATGAAGTCACAAGTATGGAGATTTGACATAGAAACTACCTATACAAGACACCTAAATAGTAGAAAACAATAAGAACAATACACAAGACAAGAAACTAAGCAAAAACACACCTATGTTTCATTAGTACTTATGGAATGCACACACAAACTAAACAAACTGACTCAAGCACTAACTAACCTGAGATGAAAAATTCCTATAGGATCAAAGGGGAAGTTTAAAAACTCTCTTGCTTTATGACATGAATGGTTGAATGAGACATGTATCCTTTTGATCTTTGGCATTGATGCCTCCATCTTTGTCATGGTGTTTGCCAACTTCATTGGCATGATGTTCAATGGGAACCAAGCAAATCCAAATATGCTAGCTATGGAAATTAAATCTTCTTTCATCCCAATATATCCAACTTTATCATATGGCTCCTCAGCTATGACCTCTAATGGTGGTTGAATAAGGCTTTTTTTCTAGTTTCCATAGTGTCCTCAATAAGATTAGGTTTCTCCTCAGCTGCAAGTTCTTCAAGCTCATCAAGGAGCTCTGAATAACCCACCAAATCTTGTTCATTGTCCTCCATGGAAAAAAATTTCACCACTTTCTCATGTACTTATCCCTTAATATGCCAGTTTGAAAATATGACAATCCTCTCAGCCTTGCTTTTCTCCTTGAGAGATTGTACTCGATGTTTGAAATAATCAAGTTCTTCTTCTTCATGATCCAATACATTTGGATATGGATCAATATCAAGTGGGTATCTTGACTATTCTTGAGGTGCAATAAATCTTTATTTTCCCTCGCTTTTCATGTCTACAATCTCTTGGACACTAGCATCATAAAATTGCTTTATGACAACAAATACCTGATCAACATAATGACATTCATATTTATGCTTGGTGGAATACTTTTCAACATGATCATTAGTATCATTAGCAACCTTGTGATTAGATATATAATCTCTTGGAGAAAAAAGAGACTTACCCAACTTGCCAAACTCTTTGAATATGACATTGAGCTTTTTCCATAGTTCCTCTTCATTTACAACATGAGACTTTTCTACATGCTTATTGAGACAATCATCAACATGTTTGTTAAAGGCATTACCCAAATCATATGTAGACTTCTTGGGAGGAGGAGTAACCTTACTGAGCTAATCAAACTCATGACATATTAAATCAAACTTTTTCCAGAATTCATTTTCATCCACCTCATGAGTGTCATCTTCAAGATCCGTTTCATCTATCTTGGTCTCATGAGCCTCTTTAGGATTGCAACATCTTGAGGAGTGATTTGACCTTCTTCCTTGATAGTACACTCCACTTCATGCTTGATATGGTCATCCATAACTTCATGATTAGATATGGAGTCTTCTTTAAATATCTCTTTCTCGAGTTTGGCCATATTCCTCATGGACAGCTGCAAAAGAGTCTTCAATATGTTTCTCTTTATTCAAGAAGGTAGGCTTGCCCCTTTTTTTCACCAAGGGGAGTCCCTATGGTTATTTCTTCCTCATAGTCACTCATGATATCTTTTTTGTCAAACATGGCTTGGATTTTCTCTTCTTCACTTGCTTCTCTCAAGATGGGTTCTTCCTCAAGAAGGGGTGAGGTGGAAGGTTGATGGATAGGCTCATGTGAAAGAGATGGAATATGAGGTTAAGGATGAGATGTGATGGGGGATGATGAATTGGATATGGAGTGTGAGGTGAAGGAGAAGGTTTATAAGTGGATTTAGGAAAGATAAAATCACTAGTAATCTCATAGAGAAGTGACTTCTTGGGTTGATTACAAGGATAAACATCTACATAAGTAGGAGTTGCATCTTGCCAATAGTCTCCTTGAATTTATTCTATAGTAGCATGTTTATTTTCAAGCTCTTTATCTTCCCACATAATTAGCCTTTATATTGATCATTGAAGTCAATTATTTGTCAAGTCCATTTGTTCTTTGATTTCACATTGATTTCCATCTATCTCTTCAAACATCCATAACTTCTACATGTAACCTTGGGTAGTAATTCTTAACCATTCTATGAGATGATCAGGGAACACGTCATACTCATCATTCCATGTTATCATTTCATCTTCATTAACTAATAACTTTGGTATAGATGCCAACAAAAACTTGATATAAGATGGAAAAAATGAAGGAGGAAGAGGGAAATGATGAGGATCAAGACCAATTTCATTTTGTTCCATTCTATATTGTAGGAATCTACATCTTGCCATGTAATACCTTTGTGTACAATTCATATAAACATCTAATTCTTCATGGAAATACTTATAGGAGTACTCTTGAGGTTCATAGGCATCACGGTATGGTTGATAGGGCTCATATTGGGACTGATAGGGATGCATTTCTTGATAGGTATCTTGGTAGCCTTCCTCATAGGGTTATCCAATAACATGGTATCTATATGGGGGAGAAAATTTAGGATTATAGGGATGCCATGGCTCTTAGGATTGATAGAAAATTTGATAGGACTGTTAGATATTATACTGTGGTTCATAAAAAGGATGATAAGGAGGTCCTTGATAGGGATATTCACCATATCTATTCATGTCAACCTCATGTATCAAAGGAAATATAAAAAATTGATCAAAACTTCAACTAAATATACATGTACTGCTTACAACCATAAATTATCATTTGGAGTCACCATTGGTGCTAGGTTATTTACTTCCCAAATATGATTAGAGAAAAGACACACCAACAATCTTTCCACTCTCTTGGACCTTGGTCTCATCGAGTGTGCCAGAACTATTGTCACCAAATCTTGCACCTAGAAGAAGTTATTCAAGTTTTTTCTAGATTTGAGCAACATGGGAACATTTCCAGGTATGTGGGTGTACCTATATTGGAAATGAGCCTCTATATATAAGGGACAACTCCTTGAATGTATCTTGAAATGATATTATCTATGGCAATTGATTACTTATGGGGAAAAGAGTTAGATAATGCATTAATTGAACCTAATCTAAAGGAGGTGATGCATCGAATGTTCAAAGATCGACTCTCAATATTGAACTCATTTGTGCACTAATAGACTATTAATAGGACTAATGCAGGGTCTACAATGGTTTCCAAGCAATAATGTTTCACCTAGAGGTCAATTTGACGGACTTAGGCTAGAGGGAAATGAGGGTAAGGCTTGATTGAAAATACTTACAGTCAACTATCCACTTTGTACCTGAGACATCAACCTTAAGACACACTAGATGACATGTAAGAAAATTTTATTAGTACTTAGGTTGAATTTGAACCTGCAAAGGATGGATGACAACCACTTTTGCATATCAAACAAATACAGGTCACTAAGCAAATATTAGTAAACAACTACAAAATTCTCTATTCATTACTCTAATAGGTAAAAAATATAATTTTTGGTAGAGTTTAGTCGTACCATCTTAAGGGATCATTAACAATAGCGCAAAGGCTATATATATAGAAAAAAGGGCCTTTAGAGAGAGATATTTTGGCACTAAAAGAAGAATAAATGAGCTCAACTCTATGTGAACTAAAGTTACAACTACCTCTACATTTATGCTCATTTAAGCTTCTTAATTGATTCAGGTTACTTCAAGTGGTTGCACAGTTACTTAATTCCCTCATTAATGCTCCATAATGGTTGTAATGATGGGATAAAGTTGTTCTAAACTAGGTCCTATCATCAATGTAGTTAAAACCATTGGATTGATCAATTAGAGCTTTGTGCTAGTGCTAATTGTTCTTCACTGGTTCATCATGGTGTGAAAAAGTGGAGAGAAGGGTCCTTTTCTTGAAGTTGGTCCTAGAAATGAAATTGTTGGGGTTTATGTGTATGCCTTCATCGCATCCTTCAAAATTATAGCTCTTGTTCAAATTGGATCATGCTCAAACTCATCCCCATGTTTATAGGTTCATTATAAACAAAAAACCAATCTCAGACTATTAGTTTTCATATTAAGTGAAAATAGACCCTTTTTTGCCTTTGACCATCCCTAGAAATTGAGAAATCATCATGTACATAGGTCATTTTAACAATGGCAAACACAATCATAGAATGAACCTTGCATGACACAAACCCTTAAGCTAGAGGTCCATATGAAGCTTTGATGGTGGTCCTTTTATGTTTTTAATCACCTTGGCTACATCCAAGTGTCTTTTTTCATAGTGTTCAATTGAGCTTTAATGGTGGCATATGCCCTTTGAAAATATATCCCTAGTTCAACCTTGGTCATGTGTTCAATCTCTAAGAAGTCTCTTAGCTTCTTGACCTTTAATTTTATTGGTTATTGATTATGACTAGAATCATTGACTCATTGATAATTACTCACAGTGTCCAATCTCCATGGTATAAGTTAATGCAAGCCATCAGATTTGTTCTTGACCTGTTAACTCTATCTAAGCAGGAGCTACTTTAAAATCCCATGTTTGTACTCAAGATCCACTAAAAGTACACCTACTTTATGCACTTATACCACGTGGTGGCCTCTCGAGTTCCTTAATCTTTTGACTCATCTTGCACCATCAGATCAAGATGTATGATGCAACATAGAATATATGATTTGCCTAGATCTAAAAACAAATGACTATTTACCATAGTCTCAATTTCAAATCTGTGGGACCATCAATTAATGTCTTCATGACCATATTTGGCATTCATCCAACCATAAAATTTAATACCCTAATGGTTTTTGCCATAGCTTAAAGTCAACGTCTACATGAACATCTCTCATTTTTTGACCAACTTTGAAGGCTTGTATCTAGTTGAAAAAAGGTCATGGAGGCACCAAATTTATAGGATATGTTCTTGATACTAAAAGGATTGTGCCCACTTGATCCGCTAGTTCCAGGACCTTTCTAAGTGTGTTTAAAAAGTGTTCAAATGAGCTGACCTATGTGATTTTTAATGACATATGCATGCTTGTCACTAATCATGTGAACCTAAATGACTATTTTAAGAAGCTCAAACTTGATGTTAGCATGAACGTCTTATGTTGTAGGTCCAACTTTTAAACATTCATAACTTGAGCTAGGAAGCTCATGCAGAATTGAAATTTGTAGAGAATGTTCCTACCATGAAGAACTCCTTGACACTATAATATTTTGGCACATGAGTATTTTTGAGGTGCATTTATAAAATGCACAAACAAATTGACCAGTTTGTTTTCATGTGATGTGTAGGATGTCCTGTCCCATTAGACTTGGCAAGCTAAAATTTGAAGGCTTAGATGTCGAGATATAAAACTCATCGAGATATTAAACTTGTAGAGAATGGTCTTGGCACTAATGACATTAATCATGCATGGTTTGATAGTTACACAAGGATTTCTGAGCATATTTATAAATTGAACAAGTTGTCTAATCTGGCTCTTCATGATGTCCTGATGATAGTCTTGCTTCACAAAGCTTGTTCCTAAACTTTTGTAGCTCTAAATTATTTTTAGAGGCCTATGTGGCTTTTCCCTAATATTTATTTGCATTGATCACCATGAAGACCTATTTAGATCCTTAAAAACTTTACACTTGCATATATGACCCTAAAATAACCCCTAAGACACCAAATAACACAAGGACTAAGCTAGACTATGATCAAAGCTAGAATGTCATATGAAATGACATCAAAGGAACTGCAACATACTCTATGACATTATAAAAATATCCAATACAAGATTATAACTATAGGGGTTTGACCCATTTTGGCTTGTGGTAATATTATTGTCACCAAATATTGCACCCTTGAAGAAGTTGTTCGAGCTTATTCCAGATTTGGGCAACATGGGAACATTTTTAGGTATGTGAATGTACCTATTTTGGAAACGAGCCTCTAAATTTAAGGGCTAGATCCCTGAATGTATCTTGAAATTATCTTATCTATGGAAACTAATTAGTTAATGGGAAAAGAGTTAAGAGAGTTCATGAATTGAACTTACTCTAAAGGAGGTGATGCAACAAATGTTCAATGATCCTCTCTCAAGATTAAACTCATTAACATAGTAATAGACTATGAATATAACTAATGCAATTTATATGATGGATTTCAAGAAATAATGCTTCACCTAGAGGTCAATTTTATGGGCTTAGGCTAGAGGGAAATGAGGGTAAGGCTTGATTGGAAGCACTAACAATCAACTATCCACTCTATACCTAAGACATTAACCTTAAGACACACTTGAAGACCTATAAGAAAAGTTTATTATCACTTAGGTTTAACTTAGAACTACAAAGGGAAGATGATAACCACTTTTTCATATCAAACAAATATAAAACACTAAGCATAGATTAACAAAAATCTTAAAAGTTATCTATTCATTACTCCAAGAGGTGAAAAAGATAATTTTTGGTAGAGTCTAGCCATACTAGCCTGAGGGATGATTAACAATAACTCAAAGGCTATATATATAGAATAAATAGCCTTTAGAGATAGAGATCTTTGTGATAAAAGAGAAATCAATGAGATCAACTCCATTTGAATTTTAGTTATAAATGCCTCTAAATTTATACTCATTCAAGCTTCCTGATTGATCTAGGTTACTTCAAATGGTTGAAAAGTTACATTATTCCCTCATTGATGCTCCATGATGGTTGCAACAATGGGATAAAGTTGTTATGAGGTGGGTCTTGGCATCAATGCAGTTAAAACCATCACATTAATCTATTAGAGCTTTATCTGTGTGCTAACTACTCTTCACTAGTTTTTTATGGCATGCAAAAGTGGAGAGAAGGGTCCTTTTCATGTAGTTAGTCTTGGAGATGAAACCATTGGGGTCTACATATATGCCTTCATTGCATCTCTTGAAATGCTAGATCTTATTCAAATTGGATCATGCTCGAATTCATCCCCATATTCATAGGTCCACTATAGATGAAAAACCAATCTTAGACTATTAGTTTTCCTATTAAGTCCAAATAGACCATTTTTGTCTTTGAACATCCATGAAAACTGAGAACTCATCATGTACATAGGTCCTTCTTCTAACAATGGAAAACACAATAAAATAACAAACCCTACACACAAACCCTCAAGCCAGAGGTCTATATTAAGCTTTGATGGTAGTCCCTTTATGTTCTTGATCACCTTGGCTACATCACTGTCTTTTTCATGGCATTCAATCTGACTTCAATAGTGGCATGTGCCATTTGAAAATGTTGCCCTAGTTTGACCTTGGTTAGGTGTTCGATCCCTAAGAAGTCCCTTAGCTTTTTGACCTTTAATTTCATTGGTGATCGATTATGACTTAGAATATTGACTCATTGACCTTTGCTCACACCATCTAATCTCCATGGTATGAGTTAATATGAGCCCTCAGATCTGTCCTTGATCTGTCAAATCTATCTAAGCTAGTGCCACTTGGTAGTCTCGTGTTTACACTTAGGATCCACTGATAGTCTACCTAATTTATGAAATTACACCATGTGGTGGCCTCTTGAGATACTTGACCTTTTGACTCATCTCACACCATCAAATAAAGATGTACGATGCAAAAAGACTATTAGATTTACATGGATTTAGAAACAAATGGCTATTTATCATGTTCTAAATTTATCATCTATGTGATCATTAATTCATGTCTATGTGAACGTCATTGATGTCTGTCCGACTGTCAAATTTAAGACCCTAATGGTTTTTTCCATAGATTAAATTTGACATCTATGTAAATGTCTCCCTTTTTTGACCAAATTTTAAGGCTTGGATCTAGAATTGAAAAGGTCACGGAGGTACCAAAATTTTAAAATAATGTTATTGATACTAAAAGGATTATGCCCACTTGATCTGCTAGTTCTGGGAGCTTTCTAAGTGTGTTTAAAAAGTGTTAAAGTGAGCTGACTTGTGTGATTTTTCATGATGTCCATGTGCTTATCACTGATCATTTGAACCTAAATAGATATTTTATAGAGCTCAAACTTGATGTTAACATAAATGTCTTATGTTGCATGTCCAACTTTGAATGCTCATAACTTGAGATAGCTAAAGCTCGTGCAAACTTAAAAATTTTAGATCATGTTCCTACCATGAAGGACTCTATGTCACTATAATATTTTGGATCATGAATATTTATAAGGTGCATTTATAAAATTCACAATCAAGCTAATAAGTGTGTTTCCATGTGATGTGGAGGATGGCCTACCCCTTTAGACTCAACAAGTTAAACTTTGAAGGCTTAGATCTTGAGACAAAATACTCATCAAGATATGAAATAGCAAGTAATGGTATTTGCACTAAGGAAATTGATCATGCATGGTCTGATGGGAACATGAGGATTTTTTAGCATATTTATAAATTGCACAAACAAACTATCTAATCTAGTTCTTCATGACATCTTGATAATGGTCTAGATTCATAAAGCTTGTTCATAAACTTCTTTAGATACAAATTATGTTATGAGGCCTATGTGGACTTGTCCATAATCTTGAATTGCATTTATCACCATGAATCCCTATTTGGATCCTTGAAAACCTGACACTTGCATATATGACCCTAAAATGACCCCTAAGACACCAAATGACACAAGGATTAAGCTAGACTATGACCAAAGCTAGAATGACATATGAAATGACATAAAATGAACTACAACATACCATATGAAATTATAAAAATCCCCTATATAATATTTTGACTATAGGGGGTTGAACTATTTTGGCCTACGGTAGAAATGGTCAACATTATTGGTAATTTCCTAAGGGTAGTGTGCTTGCTATGCCATAACCAATTACCTAATCCTCTCCATTAGGTTTCGGAGTCACAAGTATGTAGGATTGACATAGAATATACCTAGACAACACACCTAAACAATAAAAAACAAGAGCATGACACAAGACAAGAAACTAAGCAATAACACACCTGTGATTTATGAGCACTTATGTAATGCACACATAAACTAAACAAACTAACTCAAGCACTAACTAACTTGAGATTAAAAATTCCTCCAAGATCCAATGGGAAGTTTGAAAACTCTCTTGATTTATGACATGAAAGGTTGAATGAGACATGTACCCTTTTGATCCTTGACATTGATGCCTCCATATTTGTCATGGTGTTAGCCAACTTCATTAGCATGATGTTCAATGAGAACCAAGTAGCTAAAAATAGGCTAGCTATGTAAATTAAATCTTCATGCATCCCAATGGCTCTAGCTTTCTCATATGGCTTCTCAACTGTGAATTCTAATGGTAGTTGATAAAGGCTTTCCTTTTTGGTTTATATTGTGTCCTCAATAACATTAGTTTTATCTTCAACTACAAGTTCTTAAATCTCATCAAGGAGATATAAATAGCCCACCTAATCTTGTTCATTATCATCTATGGAAGACTTTTTCTCCACCTTCTCATGTACTTCACCCTTAATACACAAATTTGAAAATATGACAGTCCTCTCAACCTTGCTTTTCTCCTTGATATATTGTACTTGATGTTTGAAAGAATCAAGGTCTTCTTCTTCATGATATAATACCTTTGGATATGACACAATATTAGGTGGGACTCTTGATTATTCTTGAAGTGCAATAAATTATGCTTTGCCCTCACTTTCCATGTCTACAATCTCTTGGACACTAGCATCATCAAATTATTTTATGATAATAGATCCCTGATCAGTAGAATGACCTTCATCTTTATGCTTGATGGAATAATTTTCAATATGATCATTAATATCATCAGCAACCTTGTCATTAGATATAGAATCTCTTGGAGAAAAGAGAGACCCAACTTGCTAAACTCTTTATATATGGCATTGATCTTTTATCGTAGTTCCTATTCATTTATAACATGAGACCTTTCTTCATTATTATTGAGACAATAATCAACATGATTTTTAGAGTCATTATCCAAATCAAATGTAGACTTATTAGGAAGAGGTGTAACCTTACTGAGCTGATCAAACTCATGACATATGAAATCAAATTGTTTCCACAAGTCATTTTCATTCACCTCATGAGTGTCATCTTCAAGAGCTATTTCATCTATCTTGGTCTCATGAGACTCTCTTAGGAATACAACTTCTTGAGTAGTGACTTGACCTTCTTCCTTGATAGTACACTCCACTTCATGCTTGATATGGGCATCCAAAACTTCATGATTATACATGGAGTCTTCTTCAAATACCTCTTTCTTCAAGTCTTGGTCACATTCCTCATGGACAATTGTAAAAGAGTATTCAATATGTTTCTCTTTATTAAAGAAGGTAGGATTGCTCTTTTGTTCACCAAATGGACTCCTTATGGTTATTTATTCCTCATAATCGCTCATGACATCCTCTTATTCAACCATGGCTTAGATTTTCTAGTCTTCACTTTCTTCTCTGAAGAAGAGGTGAGGTGGAAGGTTGATGGATAGGCTCATGTGAAAGAGATGTAATATGAGGTAAAGGATGAGATGTGATGGGGGGATGATGAATTGGATATGGAGTGTGAGGTGAAGGAGAAGGATTATGAGTGGATTTATGAAAGAGAAAATCACTAGTAATCTCATAGGGAAGTGACTTCTTGGGATGATTAGAAGGACAAACATCTACATAAGCAAGAGTTGCATCTTGTCAATAGTCTCCTTGAGTTTCTTCTATAATAGCATGTTTATTTTCAAGCTCTTTATCTTCCCACATACTTATCCTTTCTATTGATCACTGATGAACTCATTTACCAAGTTCATTTATTCTTTGATTTCACATTGATTTACTTTTATCTCTTTAAATATCCATAACTTCTACATGTATCCTTGGGTAGTACTTTTCAACCATTCCATTCCATGATCAGGGAACACATACTACTCATCATCCCATTTTCTCATTTCATCTTCATTAACTAGTAATGGTGGTATGGATGCCAAAAAATACTTGATATAAGATGGAAAAAATGAAGGAGAAGGATGTTAATGATGAAGATCAAGACCAGTTTCATTTTGTTGCATTCTAGCCTACAAGAATCTACGTCTTGCCTTATAATACCTTTGTGTACAATTCATTTAAACATCTGATTATGCATGGCAAAAATCATATGAGTACTCTTGAGGTTCATAGGCATTATGGTATGGTTGATAAGGCTCATATTGGGATTGATAGGGAGGCATTTCTTAATAGGTATCTTGGTAGCCTTCCTCATAGGGTTGTCCAATAACATGGTGTCTATATGGGGGTGAAAATGGAGGATTATAAGGATTCTATGGCTCATAATATTGGTAGCCATTTTGATAAGGCTGTTGGGGACTATATTATGGTTCATAACAAGGCTGATAAGGAGCTCCATGGTAGGGATATTCACCATAGCTGTTCATGTCAACCTCATGTATCAAAGGAAATGTAGAAAATGATCAAAACTTCAACTAAAGATAATTCAACATCTTACAACCAAAAATTATCATTTGGAGTTGTCATTGATGCTAGGTTGTTTTCTTCCAAAATCTAATTAGAGAAAAGACACACCAACAATCTTTCCACTCTCTTGGACCTTGGTACCACTGAGCATTACAGAATTGTTGTCACCAAATCTTGCATCCTAGAAGAAGTTGTTCAAAATTATTATATATTTGGGAAGCATGGAAATATTTCCAGGTATGTGGGTATCAAAATAAATGTAAAAAAATGATCAAAACTTCAACTAAAGATACTTGAACATATTACAACCAAAAATTGTCATTTGGAGTTATCATTGGTGCTAAGTTGTTTGCTTCCAAATGCTGATTAGAGGAAAGACACACCAACAATATTTCCACTCTCTTGGACCTTGGTACCACTAACCATACCAAAACTATTGTCACCAAATCTTGCATCCTAGAAGAATTTGTTCAAGCTTATTCTAGATTTAGGAAACATGGAAATATTTCTAGGTATGTGGGTGTACCTATATTAGAAATGAGCCTCTATATTTAAGGGCTAACTCCCTTAATGTATCTTGAAATTATCTCATCTATGACAACTGATTAGTTATGGGTAAAAGAGTTAGAAAATGCATGAATTGAAGCTACTCTAAAAAATGTGATGCACCAAATGTTTAAAGATCCACTCTCAAGATTAAACTCATTAGGACACTAATAGACTATGAATAGAACTAATGCAATGTCTACAATGGTTTCTAGGGAATAATGCTTCACCTAGAGGTAAATTTGATGTGATTAAGCTAGAGGTAAATGAGTGTAAGGCTTGATTGGAAGAAATTATAGTCAACTATCTACTCTATACCTGAGACACCAACCTTAAGACACACTAGATGACCTAAAAAAAAGTTTATTAGCACTTAGGTTCAACTTTGACATATAAAGGAAATATGACAACCATTTTTTCATTTTAAACAAATACAAAACACTAAGCATAGATTAGCAAACAAATGTAAAATTCTTTATTCATTACTCTAAGAGGTGCCAAATATAATTTATGGTAAATTCTAGTCATACCAGCCTAAGGGATCATTAAAAATATATCAAAGGCTATATTTATAGAAGAAAGGGCCTTTAGAGAGAGAGACTTTCGAACTAAAAGAAGAATAAATGAGATCAACCTCATTTGAACCAAATTTTCAACTACCTCTACATTTATGCTCATTCAATCTTCCTGATTGATTTGGGTTACATCAAGTGGTTTCTCTATTACATTATTCCCTCATTAATGCTCCTTGATAGTTTCAAGAATAGGATCAAGTTATTCTAAGTTGGGTCTTGGCATGAATGTAGTTATAACCATCATATCAATCTATTAGATCATTATCCTGGTGCTAACTAATCTTCATTGGTTCGTTGTGGTGTACAAAAGTGGAGAGAAGGGTCCTTTTCATGCAGTTGGTCCTAGAGATGAAACTGTTGGGGTCTACGTGTATGCATTTATGGTATCCTTATAAATGCTAGATCTTTTTCAAAATAGATCATGCTCAAAATTGTCCCCAAGTTCATAGGTCCACTATAGATGGAAATCCAATCTCAGACTATTAGTTTTCATATTAAGTCTAAATAAACCCATTTTTTCCTTCGAGCTGTTAGGGTGTGGAGCTAAAAGCTACACCTTAAAGCAAATAGGAGGGTTTCTGGCGTAAGAAGTCACCGGCGTCGGCAGGCCACACCGACGTCGGTCAGGGGACATAGAAGGGAAACCGACATCGACAGGAGATCGGCCGGCGTCGATCACCTCCAGGAGGGCAGGGACCGACGTCGGTCACTTGTAGCGGTCTGAACTGCTGTTGACGAACAGTCAGTTAAGTGAATGCAGAGTTTGCATGTTAAAGGCTTGTTCGAAATCTTGAGCTGCAAGTCTAATCAGTGTATGCATGAGATCTATATAATAGACTCATGGGCTGTATTGTTAAGTGGAGAATTTGGAGAAGAGCTATGTGAAGCTTGGAGAGTTCTTCCCATGGTGGAATCAAGTAGGATTCCCCATATATGGATAAGTAAGATCAGGTTTGATATGCAGGGATGTGTGGATACGAGGGTCAGAAAGGAGATCAGCGGGGTAGCTAGATCCAAGGTGACAACAATACATCAGCAGGATCATGGAGAGATCTACTTGGAGTACGGTTGTGTACTCGATTGTACAGATGTGCAATGAGGTGAACAATAGCTTGTGTTAGCTGTGTGTTGTGACCTATGAGAGAAGATTACTCTGGAGGGAAGTTTACTGTAAGCCCACGAAGTGGAAGAAAGAGTGCCACCTCTTTGTTGTAAATTCCTTTGTAATGAGTTGAATATAATTTTATATTGCCTCTCATATTCTGTGTGTCTTCTCATTGATAGTTATTTGTTCTTCTGGATTTCGCATGTTTAGTTGCTTATACAATGGTAATCATGTGTGCTCTTAAATCTGACAAGTTGTGTCAGAGCTTTGGGGAGTTTCGGTCCTATCAATTGGTATCAGAGCGAGGTTGGACGTTCTCAGAGCGAGCTTGACTAACAGATGTCCCATATCCGTTAAGTGTTTGTTGATTATAGGTTACTCACAGGGGTTGCTATTTGAGTGGGATTATAGCAAGGCAGAAGATGGTACAATGAGAATGAAGGAAATTAGGCACAGGATTAACACCATAAGGAGTGTGGTGGGTTGTCTTCAAGTGGGAGCTTGAAGAGGAATACAAGCTAGGATGTAGATTGGACAGAGTACTGGTTTTGGGTACAAGTGCAGCTCTTTATCTCCAAGTGGGATATTGTTAGGGTGTGGAGCTAAAAGCTACACCTTAAGGCAAATAGGAGGGTTTCTGGTGTAAGCAGTTGCCGGCGTCAGTAGGCCACACCGACGTCAGTCAGGGGACGCAGAAGGGAAACCGGCATCGGCAGGAGATCGGTCGGCGTCGGTCACCTCCAGGAGGGCAGGGACCGACGTCGGTCACCTGTAGCGGTCTGAACTGCTGTTGACGAACAGTCAGTTAAGTGAACGCAGAGTTTGCATGTTAAAGGCTTGTTTGAAGTCTTGAGCCGCAAGTCTAATCAGTGTATGCATGAGATCTATATAATAGACTCATGGGCTGTATTGTTAAGTGGAGAATTTGGAGAAGAGCTATGTGAAGCTTGGAGAGTTCTTCCCATGGTGGAATCAGGTAGGATTCCCCATGTATGGATAAGTAAGATCAGGTTTGATATGCAGGGATGTGTGGATGCGAGGGTCAGAAAGGAGATCAACGGGGTAGCTAGATCCAAGGTGACAGCAATACATTAGTAGGATCATAGAGAGATCTACTTGGAGTACGGTTGTATACTCGATTGTACAGATGTGCAATGAGGTGAACAACAGCTTGTGTTAGCTGTGTGTTGTGACCTATGAGAGAAGATTACTCTGGAGGGAAGTTTACTGTAAGCCCACGAAGTGGAAGAAAGAGTGCCACCTCTTTGTTGTAAATTCCTTTGTAATGAGTTGAATATAATTGTATATTGCCTCTCATATTCTGTGTGTCTTCTCATTGATAGTTATTTGTTCTTTTGGATTCCGCATGTTTAGTTGTTTATACAATGGTAATCATGTGTGCTCTTAAATTTGACAAGTTGTGTTAGAGCTTTGGGGAGTTTCGGTCCTATCACGAGCATCCATAAAAATTGAGAAGTCATAATGTACATAGGTCCTTCTTCTAACAATGGCAAACACAATCACATAATGAACCCTGCATGACACAAACCCTCAAGCTAAAGATCCATATTAGGCTTAATGGTGGTCCTTTTATTTTTTTGATCACCTTGGTAGTATCACTATGTCTTTTTCATGGTATTTAATTAAGTTTCAATAACATGTGCCCTTTGAAAAGCTTTCCATGGTTTGACTTTGGTCATGTGTTTAATCTCCAGGAAGTCCCTTAGCTTATTGCCTTTTAATTTCATTGGTCATCGATTATGACTCAGATCATTGACTCATTAACCTTTTCTTGTACCATCTGATCTCTATGGTATGAGTTAACACAAGCCCTTAGATCTATCCTTGACCTATAAACTCTATCCAAGTTGGTGCCACTTAACAATCTTGTATTGGCATTGAGGATATGTTGACAGTCTACCTAATTTATGCACTTATGCCATGTGGTGGCCTCTCATTCTCCTTTAAATTTTGAATCATCTCACACCATTAGATCAAGATGTATGATGTAACACAAACCATTAGATTTTCCTATATTTGAAAAAAAAATGGCTATTTACTATGGTGTAAATTTGACCTCTACACAACCATAATATGATGTTTGTGTGACTATCATTGACATCTTTGTGACTTTTAAATTTAAGACCCTAATGGTTTTTTCCATAGATTAAAGTTGACATCTGCATGAACATCTCTCATTTTTTGACAAACTTTGAAGGGTTGGATCTAGAAGCTAAAAGGTCATAAAGGTACCAAATTTACAGCAGATGTTCTTGATACTAAAAGGATTGTGCCCACTTGATATTTTAGTTTTGGGAGATTTTTAAGTGTGTTTATAAAGTGTTCAAGTGAGCTGACCTATGTGATTTTACATGACATCCACATGCCTCTCACTGATCATTTGAACCTAAATGGATATTTTACGGAGCTCAAACTTGATGTTAGCACAAACATCTTATACTATAGGTCTAAATTTGAATCCTCATAACTTGATTTACAAAGCTCACACAGACTTGAAATTTGTAGAGCATGTTCCTACCATGAAGAAATCTATGGCACTATAATATTTTGGCTCATGATGATTTTTGAGGTGCATTTATAAAATGCATAAAGTGACATGTAGAATGATCTACCCCCTTAAACTCAAAAATCTAAACTTTGAAGTCTTAGATCTCAAGATAGAAGACTCATCGAGATATGAAACTTTCATAGAATGCTCTTGGCACTAAGGAAATTGATCTCACATGGTTTAATGGTCACGTGAGGATTTTTTAGAATATTTATATATTTCATAAGTAAGATGTCCAATTTGGTTTTTTGTATCATCCTGATGATGTTCTAGCTTCACAAAGATCATTCCTCAACTTTTACAACTCTAAATGATTTTTTGAGGCCTATGTGGACTTTTCCATTATATTAAATTGCATTGATCACCATGGATACCTATTTATATCCTTGAAAACCTTCCACTTACATATATGACCCTAAAATGACCTTTGAGACACCAAATGACACAAAGACTAAGCTAGATTATTACCAAAGCTAGAATGGAATACAAAATGACATCAAATGAACTCCAACATACCTTATGACATTATAAAAATAATCTATGCAAGATTTTGACTATATGGGGTTGGCCCATTTTTTCTTGTGGTAAAAATAGTCAACAACTTCATCCAAGAGATGAAAAGTAATTCATTGACTTATTTTTGTGATATTTTCTTCATTTGGAGAATGGTGAATTCATCCTTGGGAGTGGTGACTTCATTTAGGTATTGGTTCCTAGGGTTTGGGCTACTTCTTAGGGTAATGAATAGGGTGACCCACTTTTGATCCTTGTTTTAAGGGTATGTATGGTTATTCTAGCATGATATACACTTTATAATATTACATAAATATTATTATATTTTATTACTATTTTTAATATAATTTTCTAGCCATTTGATCCAAAAAAATCAACAAAAATAAGGTATTTATCTTGTTGTAATTATTTGAATATTTTGGTGGGTATTTGATAGTAAATGAATGTTAATGTGCCCTATTTATTCATATAAAACATTATATATTTGTTGGCTACAATTTAGAATATTTAATTTAGTAATTTTTTATTTTGGAACTAGGATTAAAGAGGAAAAATCAAAAAACATTTGTTGTTAGTTAGGGTTTAATGTTAATTCCAGATTTGCATTATTTATCCAATTTGGGTACATTAAAGGGGTATCAGAGCCATAGTCTTGGATAGTTGTGGGGTTTGAGTGATCTTCATGCCTAACAGTGATAGAGAGGTTAGGTACTATGAAAGGGAAAATAAAAAAGGGTCAAAGTAACAAAAGAAACAACAAATGGAAGAGGAAAATATTCATAGATCAAACAAGGTATAGAAACAAGGAGGATAGGGACAATGATAAATTCAAAAGATACGCTCAAATTCAAGAGCATTTGAAAAATAAGATGGCTAAATTCATAAAAACTATGAAGTACATGAATGGGACCTAGACACAAAATGGTAAAGGAAGTAATTTAGGTACAAACATTAACCCTCCTCCAAGGGTAATGGTTGGATCCTTATAAAGGTCTTTTTAGCCTACTTTCACACAAAGAGAAGAAAAACATTCTATATTGGATGATATTTTTGCCCAATACACAAAGTATATGACTCTTCCCATTGACATCAAATGGAAATGACCCTAACCAATTTAATGAAAATGAAGAAGGGTGAAATTGGTCATGGGGTTGTCGACAGACCAAGAAAAAGTACAAGATATCTAAAACGTGCCTTGGGAAAGCTCACACTTTCCACTTTTAATGGTTCACCAAAAAAATTAGCTAAGGAATGGATACAAAAGGTTAACGCACACCTCACACTTTGACCTATGATGGAAGATGATGCCATCAAATTTACTACATTGCATCTGGAGGGAACCACCCAAGAATGGTGGTACCATGGATTGATAATCCAAGGGATCAACCTCATAAAAAATTATGAGGAATTTAGTAGAAGGTTGGTTGAGATATTTGAAAGGGCTAATTCAGAGCTTCATTTTCCAAAATTGATGGAATTGAGGCAAAAGAATTTTGTGGAGGACTCTGTGACTGATTTTTATAAAATTTTAGTCATGATAGTGGATATTTTAGAGAAAAGGATTGTGTCATTATTCATATAAGGGTTAGTTGATACTATAAAGGGTTTGGTCAAGGATTTGAACACTCCTATTCTTCAAGAGGCCATTTAAAAGGCTCTTGATTTAGATTCATTGTCACCTAGGGGTATAATTCTACCTTTTGGGTAGCATAAAAATAACACTTTTGTGCCATTTGGATAGTAAAGGACTAAAATTTTTGGGTAGACTAGGACTTCCACTGTTTATCATCCCAAAATAACCCCCTTGGGAAGCAAATGAATCCTTTCCAAAAGGGTTTAGGTAAGCCAAATGAGATACCAAAGGTAAATAAGGATTAGGGTGAGTCCAAGAATGAACTAAGAATTAAAAAAATTGTGTTTTTTGTGCAAGGATCCATATACACTAAGGCATCCTTGCCTTGGAAGAGGAAATGTCTAATACATATAGGTAGTTTCAGATGACGAGGATGAAGAAGAGGAGGTGGGGGAAGCTAATTATGAGGAGGAATAAGATGAAAAGAAGGAAGATGATATTTTGGATAGCACCATTGTCACACTATTAGGATATACTATATATCATGCCCTTTGAGTGAAAGGGGTCTTGTAAGGAAAAAGTTTCACCGTAATCATTAATAGTGGGGCCACCCACAACTTTATTGATGATAATTTGGTAGCTACATGTGGGATGCAAACTAATTAATTTTGAGGCATCACTATAATGGTGGATGGTTTCTTCTTTCCTTACACTAAAAATATTTCCAATTTGAGCATCACTTTGGATAAGCATAAAATTGAAGATGATTTTTATGTAGTTAGCATAGGAGACACTGATTTGGAACTTATAGTGCAATGTCTACACTTAATTGGGGAATTAAACCAAAATTACCAAACTATAGAACTCCAATTCAAGTTAGCCAAAAATGAAGTGGTGCTACATGGGTTGAAAAATTGAAGACCCATGGTAGTAACCTCCAAGAGGATGAAAATAGCCTTTCAAAGAGGGTAGGTTGTATTAGACACCAAATTTTGGCTAAGTCCTTTTTATAATAACTAATGTGGAGAAGACCATGTCATGAAAGTCCATGGTATGAGAGGGCCAAGTCAAAATAAATGTGCATAACAAATGGAGAACTCGAGAATGAAGGACTCAAAATTTAAATGAAGCCTTAGGGAATGTGCAGGAAGCGGGAGACAGTTAGGGAATGATTTGCAAGGATGAAAGAGACTAAGTCAAGAATGAATCTAGCACCGACCCACATGAAGATAGGTGCTTGATGATAGGTATCCACCATCTAATAGATCATATAAGGGAATAAAGGCCCATATCCTTAGGAAATTAATGTAAATGGTCACCATGACTCAAGTCTGTTGACGATCATTGGTGATTCACTATGAGTGTAATTATGATTGTAACTACTTGGTCAGGGAAAACCAAGTATAAATACCCCTAGATAGAACTTTGTAAGGTTTTTGGTGTGGTTTTTATTGATGTGGTTGAGATTATTGTTTTTGATATTGATATTTTACTCAATTGAATAATATGGGCCCTCTTGTATCCAATATCACTTAAAGTACCCTATCCTTGCCCCTCACCATCACCTCCCATTTCACCTTGAAATATTTCACTACTTTTCCATTGCTAAAATTCACTATGAAACAAAATGTCTTCTCCTCACATAACTCATTTCCATGTCATATGAATAAATATAGTGATTTTACATTGTCATCTCCACCATAAAATTATTCTTACTTAACACTTCATGTACAAAATGTGAGATGTGGTAACCAATCATGGGTTTTGAGTGAGTTGTAACTATATGTATACAATATTTCACTTTACAAAACCCTTTGATACCAAAATATAAAATTAAATCCCTTCCAACATAACTTGCACCTTGAGGCAATTGTTAGTTTAATTTTTTAATTAAAATCTGATTTTTTTTTACTTTATTAAGCCATAAAACCATAATATGTAAACATTAAATCTATAAAATGGATTATTCAACTTGTAAATTAAGTCCACACCAAAATAAGGTGCTTAAGAAAGGCACAATGGGTCTACATATAAAAGACACAATGGTTATTTTCATGAGTTGAAGTTGTATGAAGATATTGTCTAGTTTCCAACTAAGTATGTGATGAATCCATGTCATATTTCATGAATCATTTGTTATATTAAATATTTATGAGTTGATATTTATTTCTTGTGTGTGTAATATAGTGTCACATTTCTCTCTGCTTTCATAGTTACTTTTTCCCGTAGACTCTTGAATCATTTTTTGCTTGTGGTTGTATATTCTTGCCACGTATAAGTCTAGTTTCCTTGAAGTATTTGTCTATGCAATGAAGGTAGACATGTTTATTTTACAAATAAGGCTCATATTTTATTTCTCCCTAACCTTATTTATTTTAATAGTTTCTTTTATAAATATATTAGATCAGATTTCATATTAGTTTCCATTACAATAAGAGATTTTGAGTTTTATCAAGCTTGCAGGTTCCTTACCATTTTCATTAATGCATTGTTAAATCTATGGGACAAATGACAAGTTTTAAGTAGTTTTAACTCCATTGTTGAATCTTAATAAGATAATTTTATTAAGTAAAGTATAATTTGTTTCCTAAATGTTAAAACTAAACCAACAAAGTCACCTTCAATTAGAATGGTCCATAATGAATTTTTGAGTGAAGATTAGTACACTGAGATCCAATAAAAAATAACCTTGGAGAAGGATATCTTGTAAAGAGCCTCCTTTTAAATAGGGGATTGGATGACCCCACCATCCCTTCCTATTTTCTCATGTGTTAAAACATGAATCAATGAATATTGGTGTTAGAATGTGTAGATACCCATATTTAGTACAAGCAGTTCTTTTATAGCCTTTTGCATGTATATGGTCCTTGACATAGAATTAGACATTTAGTGGTGCATTCTCATATGGACCTTTGTGGTTCCATACTCTTTTATTTATTATAAATATCCATTTAAATTTGTCTTATGATATGATTATAATCTTTTCTAATGTATTTAAGGGATCCCCACCTGTGTTTTATGTTATCTCTGTATTTATGGCCTCTTGACACATGCATCAGTTCTAGACACCTGCATTGATGTAGGTGTCTAGTCTTGTGTTTTTACCATTTTTCATATATTTTGATTTTATGTCCATTTTTTAGCCCCATATGTTTCTTCTATTGTTATATTCTCATGTGTCACTAGGTTATAATTCAAAAATCAAGGGTTACATCTATATTCAAAAGTTGTGGTCTAATTAAATCACCAAGAATTCTCAAGAAATAATATCATTCAACACATAATTTATATTATTAAAGATTATTTAAATTATGACATTTAATCTGAAGCATTCTACATATAAGGACTATTTCAAATAATCTAGACTTATGTCCCTAAATTGGATGGGAGAGAATCTTTGAAAATGAAAAGTTTTTAGGTTATGCACAATTTACACGTAAAGAGTATGGTAATAATTTGGATCTATTGACCATTTATTATATTTGAGATAATTTAAAATTATAAACTTTTGAATAATGTATGTGTATTATTGATATTTGTTTTTCATTTGAACTATAGATAAGTCCATTATCTAAAATATTTCCTATATTGATTTACACTCGTATTACTTGTACCAAGGGTTATAATAGGAGAAATAACATATATTTGCACAATCACCATTCCACACATCCACTTAGGATGGATAACTACATCGAGTCTGAAGCCCTCTTTGGAGTATATGGATATGTAGGTAGTACTTAGTAACAACATGGGTTATTAGGGTTAGCTTGACTCATGTGCTAACCCATTTTTTTCCAAGTGACAGGTGACAAAAGAGAAATAAGCCTAGGGTTTGATTATTTTCATGATTTTGTGCATATTTTGACACCCTTAGAAGGATAAAATAGACCTATATGTGATAATATAGGTGTACTAAAATTTTGGTTTTGTACCTGTATGCTTTTGACTAGACACCTATGTTGGTGAGAACTCATGCATTAATGTATCTATTTGAGGCTAATGCATATGTCCAAAGGGTAAAAACTATCAAATCATAGAAGAATGGAACACAAGGCTAGGTCACTACTTTATGGTGACTTCTTGATCACTGTCATATTCCATAATATAGTGTTAAACAAGATATGATTCATCTTTACCTTGGTTGTAATATATATGATTGCATCTATTGTACATATCAAATTAGATAAATTTATATTATTTGTTGTATATTAATGTAAATATGAATATATACAACTCATTTCAAATAATTTTTTTTTCTTAATGTGCTCATGTATTGATCTCATTTAGAATAAAACATTCTAGTGAACCGTTTCTCTATGTTGAGTCAAAACCCTAGACTGCAACTAGGGTTTTCTCCTAAATTTTTTATTTTAGATTTCTATATTTTATTCTCAGATATGATCCTTTATATGGGTATAATTTAAGACATGCTTGTTTATGTTTGTCCTTGTTATCTTCCTCTTCTTATTGTTGGATGTACTTAAGTTTATCAACTTTATGACTATGAATTGTCTCTAATAAAATTCTTGGGGATCTCACTATTTGGACCATTTTATAAATCGTCCTAATGACTTGAATATTAGGTCTAGTTTTTAACCCTATATTTTTTTCTATTTTGAATCAACAAAATTAAAGATACATAAATAAAGATAAACATGTATATTTATGACATATATTGCTAGAAAAACACATACATACAAATAAATATAAATGAAAACCTTAAAGTAATAAAGTAATACAAATATTATATATTTAAAATTTAATATTGTGCTTAATGTTGTAGTCATATTTTTAATAAAATATTTGATAAAATTCACAGTGTTTAGAATGGTCAAAGTTGCATTTTGTTGTTTTCAGTGAAAAAACATATTTGATTATGTGTTTACAAGTCCATGCCTTAGGATCAAGAATCCAATCCATTCCAAAGCCTTAAGGCATGTGTTTAAAATTTAAAACATAACAACCATGTACATATAATTACCATGTATGCAAAAATACCACATATGGGGAATAGTTACATGCATTTCATTAACATGCATTATGCCATCTTATTATTTTATTATAGTTTTCTATTTTCCAAACTTTGTGCATGGCCTTGGTAGGTTTTAGTTGTTAACATTTAATTTTTGTACATCAAAATAATGTAAACCTAATTGAGGCTATAATATTGTTGTCATTGGCTCGGCTAAATAGATTTGTGACTACAAAATGTGATTTTTGGCACAATTAGCCCTGACATCATCAAGAAATGAACCAATCAATTAATTATGGAAATAAGTAATGTGATTTGGGATGAATTGAGACTTATAAACATAACTATTACCCTAAATGATGTTAATTGGTTAAATCATTTAGTATAAGGTTTAGAGTTTAGGATTTAGGGTTTAGGGTTTAGGGCTTAGGGCATCGTGTATATAGTGTTTAGGTTTTAAGGTATAAATTCACATCATGAAGGTAATTAGAGCCAAATTTAGGCCCTTAAACCTATTTATGACTACACAATGTGATTTTGGGATCAATTAGACCCCATGTCATCACAAATTGAGAATATTAGTTAATTGGGGTAATGTGTGATGTGTTTTGGACTAAATTGATCCTTGTGAGCCTAATTCTTACTCTAAAGGATGCTAATTTTGGATAAATCAATTGGTTTAAAGGGTTTAGGTATAAAATTTAGGTTATAGGGTTTAAGGCTTCAAGTTTAAGGAATAGGGTCCAATCATGAAGGTAATTAAGGATAATTTGAGTTTCTTGAACCTATTTATGATTATAAAATGTGGTTTCAGACTTTATTATCCCCCATGTCATCATATATTGAACAAATTAGTCAATTGGGGCAATCAATGGTCTGATTTAGGCCAAATTGAGCCATGTGTACCTAATTATTAGTCTAAATGATGTTAATTAGGGTTAAAATGATTAATTTATGGTTTAAAGAGTTTACAATTTGTGGTTTATGGTTTAGGGATTAGGGCACATGGATTAGGTTTTAGGGTATATAAGGTCCAATCATGAATGCAATTATGCTAATTTGAGATCGTTGAACCTATTTATGACTATAAAAGGTGAATTTGGGGTAAATTAGCTCTCACATCATCACATATTAACAAAATAGTCAATTGGGGTAATAAGTGATGTGATTTGGGAGAAATTGATCCATGTAAACCTAATTCTTACTCTCAAAGATGTTAATTAGGGCCAAATCAATTGGTTTAAAGGGTTTAGGGTCTATAATTTAGGGTATAGGGTTTAGGGTTTAGGACTTAGGGTTTAAGGTAGAGGGTAAGGGTTTAGAGCTTAGGTTTAAAGTATATGGTTTAGGGTATAGGTTCCAATGACATAGGTAGTTGAGGATAATTTGAGCTACTTGAACTTGTTTTTGACTACAAATTGTGTTTTTGGGCTTGAAAAGCCCTCATGTCATCATCTATTGAGAAAATTAGTCAATTAGGGAAATATTTAATATACTTTGGGCTAAATTGAGACCTTTGAATCTAATTCTTAGTCTAAATGATGTTAATTGGGGATAAAATGACTAGTTTATGGTTTAAAGACTTTGAGATTTATGGTTTGGGGTTTAAGGCATAATGTTTAGATTTTAGGGTATATAAGGTTCAATCACAAAGGTAATTGGGTATAATTTTGAGTTCCTTAAAACTTTTTGTGACTACAAAATGTGATTTTGGGATTAAATAGCCCCCATGTCATCACAAATTTTTTACATCAAGAGTTATGTTCCCTACATACTCTATTTTGTTTCTTTCTACACATTGAAGATCTATTATTAATGATTTGATATATGTCCCCGCCCTAAAAAGTATAAAAATGTATCTACTCATGGTTGACTAAAGAGTACAAGTCTATTTTTTAATAATTTGATCACTATCCCCACTTGGTACTACATATTTTAGGTCTAATTTTTAATAATTGGATTATTATCCCCACCCTTAAAAGTTCACAACTTTGTCCAATCGTGGGTGATGGCCATCGTACTACTAGGAGGAAAAAGTTAAAGTGCAAAACACATGATCGATTAGAAATGGTGAGAGAAAAATAAAGGCAATGAATGGTGAAAGTAAGTCTACTATCCCTAATGAATTGAATGTCACAAATAATGATGAAATGAAAAATGATAGTATACCAAATTTTGAAATTCCAATTGTTAATTTTGATAGTATACCAAATTATAATGAAAGTTTGCATTCAAGTTTTGTGGTTTTTAATTTTGGTGATGCTAATAATATCCATGATGATTTAAATTACATGGAAACACCAATTAGTGAAAGTAATAATCAAGAAATTAATATGGGAACATTGTAAAATGAATAAACTACTAATGGAGAAAATATGGAAACACCAAATCAATTAAATTCACCACTAAGAACACCTCCTAGGATTTTGAAAATAGGATCCATGTATTTATTTGAAATTGATGAAAAAAAATTTGAAACCATTGCCTAAAAAAAATGTCATAGCACCATATGAGACTAAAAATTAAAATAATTTAGGACTTTCACTTTTAAAATTAAATGAAACTCGAAGATGTTAATTGTTTGTTACATTGATGAAAGTGCTTAGGATGGCACCTACAATGAACATCTAATATTGATGGTCAAAATAAGGAAATTTGTTAAAAAATTATATAATGCATACCATCAAGTATGTGTGAAGAAATGCACCAAATATGGTAACTCTTCATGACATGTTATTACAATTTATATGGTAAGTTTTCAAAAAAAGAATAAATGATTGATTAGAAAAATAATCAGAGCATTACACATAAATAGATAAACACTAATGAAAGTAATTAAGATATGTAGAAGACATGATGTTTATAATATCAATGACTTGTGGTCATTCTCTAGTAGACTCCCATGAAAAGACAAGAGGCTATAGTCAATTCTCAAAAATATTTACTTTTAGAATTTTGGAAAGATAACACAAGGGTATCACCTAATATAAGAGATGCAGTGAAAACAAGAGTTGGATTTCATAACTATTAACCAAATAATTTTTTTTTAGGATATGACTCAAACACAATTGCATTCTTAATTTATTTTGAAATAGCCACAAATTTCTATTAGTCAAAGATATTTTTAAATGGCCAAGCCCTTCTATGTGAAAATTAATCACACATGCACTACTTGTCATTGTAGGTAACATGTTGAATTTTTGATGGGTTATGATATTTTTCATCATGTTAATTGTAATTTGTATATTGACAATATATTTTAGGAGTTTGGAATGGAAACTACACCAAAATCAACAAATAAATTCATTCCAACCATTTTTTGTGAAAGACTACATGGACAATTTTTTTCTAACAAAACATGTTTGGATGGAACTTAAAAAATTTATGGTGGATTTAAAAAAATGAAAAATTTTACCCATGATGAGAATCACATGGAATTGGAAAAGAATTAGTTGGTTTTAATAAACATAAATCTATGACATATCAATTAAAAGATAAAAAAGAATCTAAAAGGTGTGAACTTCTTTAAAAAAATACCTATTTCCAAATTTATGTTCAAATTCAAGGAAGAAATTATATATGAATATGAAAGGAACGCACACTGAGCTCAATGGATAGATGCACAATTCAATTTAGGTAAGGATGTAAGAATCATCTAAAATCAGACGTCCAAGACTGATGACTATAGAGTGAACACACCTAACTATAGAAGCATGAAATCAGTAAATGAGCAGAACTAAAATAAGATGTATTAGTGAAGAAGTTTGTTATACAAATATTACAAAAACCCTATTGGCACACACCCAAACTCAAAGGCTTAACAGGCTCTCTACTAAAATAATAAAAGGCCTACAAGCTAAATAACCTACTGAAATCTCATCTAAACAAATTTATATATTGAGAAATGGGTCTCATTCCATATAATACACCATAATCCACACCAAATGCCTGGAAGGATAGGTCCATAAATAGGTTGGTTGAGTGCATGATGAATCAACCAAATAAGGTGAGCAGATGGGCTCTTTTATTATAGATGGAGAGAGCACCAAGGGAACATAGTGTAAAAATAACTTGAGTGGACTAAGTACTTAGGGGACCAAGTGGGATGGAGACCCCATCCACTCAATGTGTGACCCCATCCACTCATAAGTGCATGATGACATCATGATGATATCATCATTCACCTAATAGACATAATAAATCTAATTATCCTCTTAAGAAAGATAAAGTAATAAGTGTATCAAAAACCTACATCAACACCCTTACCTTAAGCATAACTTAGATGGGTGCTAGAATTGGGTCCCAAAAACTAGGCTTGATCAGATATCTAAGTACAAATTAATCTCTCAAAAAGTGGAGTAAAAGGAGAAACCCAATGGGAAAAAACTCACCCCCTAAAATAAATAGAGAAAATAAGATGAGACTAAACTATCCCTGAGATGATGATACTGAAGTAGTAAGTACTCCAAGTAAATATCACAAGATGATGAAGTTTGATGATGAGATCTTCTGCTTAAAGACTGTAGATGTTCTATCTGCATCAAACAATGTTTATTCCCTTTGGAAAAGGAAGAACCTGATGTGTGTAATTAAATTATACCCATTCCATAATGGAAGATTAAGGAAATAATATGAATATCTATGAATGTGGTCTAAATCTTCTATGTGGCATAGGTGTGGCAAGATCATGTGAAATAATTGGATGCAATGCCACTAAAGTAGACCAATTAGAAGAAAGACATGGACCATTCATTGAAATAATATCCATGTGAAGAGTGGATCATGAATCACCAAATCAAGAAATAAAATCCATAGGAAGATATGAATCATTAATGCTCTCAATATGTGTACTCATGCTATAAACAATGGAGTCCTTCGAAGTACGAATATGTGAATGCTCTAGAAGATCAACATCCTGAATAAAGATGGAAGTAGAATATGAAATAAGATAAATGAGGTCAAGTAGAATATTATCTTATAGTGGTGGCTTAATAAAATTAAGAGAACTATCCATGATTAATGTGTCATCATAGGAAATAGAAGCAAGAGGAGAGAATACAATAGTCTTAGAAGAGATAATAGGAAGAGGAGGAGGTATGACATAAAGCATAGTAGGATCCATGAAAATATTATCTAGGATGATTCAAATAGTGTAGGGATATTATGTATATTCCATATGGAAACAAAGATCCATATAAACATGTAGTAATAGAGTGGAAAAAACCTTATCAAAAGTATTAGCGAACTTATCAAACTGAACAGGATCAGTGGGTGAAGGAATCTATTCATATAGGAATGGAATAAAATTCTTGTGTGTAATCAAGTGTTTAATGTAAGAATGACACAAAACATAATTTGTATTTCCTAAGAGGACCATTAGCATAGAATCAACCTTCTTCATCTTGATTCTCTCAAATGGATTCATCAAGACTAAGATAAGACACTAAGGAAGTACATGCCTACGTAATACAAACTATAATGACTCTCTGAAGTATGCTCATAAATGAAGGAAATGCATGATCAAAATGGGGATGTCATACATAACTAATAATACATCCACATGTGATTAATATGTGCATGAAGTACAATGTAAAAAGTAGTAGGGCGCATAACATAGACAACCCCATGAATATGGTACTTTATAAATTTAGTGCATTTTATAATAAAAATAGGACTGATTGAATGTGAATGAAAAATAAATCACTTTTTCAAAAAGTGACACTCAAATCTGAGTTGTCAAGCAAAAGTTATGACTAATAACATTTTCCATCATTAATGGCCTATTTTAATTAAATTTGCACATGCAGTTTAAATGCATGACCAAACAAGGGGTTAGGTAGCCTTGCAACCACTCATTATAATTAGCACAAAGTGTATAATTTAGTGGTTTTGATTGTGAGGGGGAATTGGTCTCTTGACAACCTAGGCCTCACCCTTCATCTTTGATATGCAAAAATACAAGGATTAAAACCAAGTAATGAAACAATCCTTAACAATATTTTTTTTTTGAATAAAAACAATAAAAATACTTATCATGCCCCACCATATTTCTCCATCCATAATGAAATCTATTTCCATTAATAATGTGCCCCCACTATGTCTACCACCTAGTAAAAAGATCAAACACTTGCCTTAAATCATTATGTCCCCCATTTATGTTTTCCACTTGCAAAGGTGAGTGGGTGGTGACAGACCCATGGATGAAGGAAGGATATCATTTTAAGGGTGAGCTTGTGAGTAGCCATAAAAATGGCAAATCATGGATGAAAGCAAAAGGCATTTTAAATTTTGACTAACTAGTGGGTGGTTGGGCAAGACTAGTAGCAGAGAATGAATTTGAACATGGAGAAAGTCATATGAGTTATGGCTCAGTAGTTCTAGGTAACTCAATAATTTTATACCATGTGAGAATCATCTACAATCTGACGTCCAAGACTTGTGACTATAGAGTAAACACACCTAACTATTTAAGCATGACATTAGGAAATTATCAGAACTGAAATAACATGTATTAGTGAAGAAGGTTGCTATACAAAGCATACACAAAGACTATTGGCACACACCTAAGCTCAAAGGATTAATGAGATCAGTAACACAACAATAAAAGGCCTATAATATAAACAACCTACTAAACTCTCCACTAGAAAAACTTATATACTAAGTGATGGCTCTCACTCCATAAAATCCACAATATTCCACACCAAATGCCTTTGAGGAGAGGTCCATAAATATTCTAGCTGAGTGCATGATGACTTAGCCAGACAAGGTGAGTGGATAGGCTCTTCCATTTTGGGTGGAGAGAGCACTGAGGGAACATAGTGGAAAAGGAACCTGAGTGGACTAAGCACGTAGGGGACCAAGTGGGATGGATGAACCCATACACTCAATGTATGACCCCACACACTCACAAGTGTATGATGACATCATTATTATGTCATCACTGACCTAATAGATCTAATAAATTTAATTATCATGCTAAGCAAGTTAAAGTAGTTAGTGTAGTAAACAACTACACCAACAAAGGACACATTCTTGTATCATAACAAAATAAATCAAATAGTCCACAATTTCAATCATGAAGAAAATTGGGACCAATTTGAGCCCCTCCAACCTAAATACAAGAGCATAACATGATTTAGGGATAGATAAGGTTTGATTATTTCATGAATTTATTGAATTAGTTAATTAGTGTAATTAGGGATGTGATTTGGTAAAATTGATCACTGTAAACCTTATTTATGGGTTATGGATTATATACCTGATGCACCATATGGCTTCATGGACCCTAATTCTATTATTAGAATGCAAGCATGAAGGTTAGGACCAATTTTAATCCCTTAAACCTAAATGATAGTCTATGATGTGATTCATAGTGTTAAATTGGCTCATATTTCCCAACTTATTTACCCAATTAGTCCATTGTTACAATGATTTCTACAAGTTGGATGAAATTGAACCCTATAAATGTATGTTTAACTATATGGAATTAATTTGGTGTTTATTTGACCCCAATATCATAACAAAATAAATTATAAATTCCACCAATTCAATGAAGAAGGAAATTGGGTCCAATTCAATACCCTTTATGTTGATGTATGGTGTGTGAAACATAAGTAATTATGTATATAATTTATATTATAGAGGATAATATAAATATGATTTTAGTAATAAATCATATTATTAGTTGTTTAGTATATTATTAGTTGTGTGTGAGATTTGGTTATTAAACCAAACTCATGTAAATAGGTTTGAGTTTTAAATGGGAGGTAGATGAGATATTTAAGGAGATAGGAATCTCTCTATCTATAAGAGAATCCTTCCTATATATTTATATTGTATTCAAAAATGATTCAATTAATCAAAATAGGAGATATCAAAGTTTAATATTATTCCCTTATTTTATTTCTGAGTTCTCTTTATTTTTGTATTGAAACATGTGTAGAACTGAACCAAATCTATCATCTAGTATCAGAGCAAGATATGATTCAACGGAATCCTGAGCATTCTAAGGGGTAGATATTGGTTTCTCAATTGCCTTGAGTAATGGTAAGATTATTTATAGAAAGTGTTCTAATAAACCATTAACAAGTGTAGATTAGTGTTTCAAAATGATTCACATAAGGTTGCATTGACATTACCAATTAGAGAGAAGCATATCAGTTTAAAAAAACATTGTTTTTTGTTGTTATATGAATCAAGTTTGTGCATAATACATATTTTATAATCATTAATACTCTTATATCCAATTATTTGCAATAAAAATCCTCTATCCCATCTCAACGTTGGACCAGGCATGCCAATCACCATCTAAGAATGATTTGGGGCCAAACATTTGGATGAATCTAAAAGAGAAGATTAATGATGAGATATTAACATTGGGTTTGACCACAAGATCTTCAATTTTGTTGATTCACATCGAAATATATACCATTATTACTATATACACATATTCCTCTCTATCATATGGTGACATCCAAGGTTTTTCTGACTCACTCAAGCCTATCATACTTACCATAAAGTGCTACAGATTCATATCCTTGATGCCTCATAGTGTTGGCATGAAATATACAAATTGTAGATCTAATGAAGGAATTACAAATTTGCACTCAGCTACTATAAAAGGAATCCTTTCTAATCTTACCGTATTATGTACTCATTGATCATCATAGTATTCTTAGTTTATTATATTTAGTCTTTAATTTTAGTTTAGAGTCGATATATGTTGCTAAAATCTTTATAATATATTTTTAAGTTTTATGGTTATTAGTGTTATTTTGAGTTAAGACTAGGTGTCAATTTATTCAAAGAGTTAGTATGTAGTTAATAGTTTTTTTATTATTATTTAGTTATTATGAAATGAGTCCAAAATTTGTATATCTTTTGTTCTTATTTATAATTTTTTGATTACAAATTATGTGTTAATTCAATAAAAGTTTAAAAGTCTTTAATTATTATGCAGTGCTTTTAGGATTTTATATAGGTTTATTTGTTTAAAGTCTTAAGTTTTTTTATGTCAAAAAGAGTCATATCAAGAAAAATCAAAGTTGTAAAAAGTCAAAAATCATCAATTTTTTTAAAAAGTATCAAGTCTAGAGTTAAATTTTTTTGGGTCCATTATCAAAATTGTAAAAATAAAATAGAAATTACCCCATAGATGCATTTTTTTGTTGTACGCAAGATCCAAATTATGGGAGGATTTTCCACATCTAAGCTTCATCACTATATTCACTAAGTAGAAATAACTAGAGGCTAGAGGATACACAAAAAAATGAGGTCTTTTAGTGACCTCTCATGAGTTGATAATGATGGGGCTGCACCAATGATTTGGTGACTTGTGTGTGATTGAATAAGAATAAAAGAGAATTCCTATTCACATGTGTGGTGTGATTTTATATTTTTAGGTGTATGTTTTCATTTCCCTATTTGCTTGAAACACCTCTTCTATTTGGATACAAGGGAGAGTGTGGATATAATGAAATGTGGTAAATATTTGTATAAGAGGGAGGCAACTAACTACAAATATCCCACAAATTCCTTATTTATTTGTGGAGATGACCCCTAGTGACACATCCATTACAGTCATGTAAAGTAAATACGGGATGCATTCCTTTGCATATAATGGTTACATGCACAATATCATGTTAGTAGTATGCATACCTAAAATTATGCATTGGCATATGATTCTCTTCATGCTAATTATTGAAGATGTATATTCTCCCCATGCTCACATTAAGGGGTGTAGATAGCATTAATAATGTTCACAAGGAGGTGAATATTGAGGTATGGTGTGTGAAACATTATTAATTATGTATATAATTTATATTATTGAGGATAATATAAATATGTTTTTAATAATAACTCATATTATGAGTTGTTTATTATATTATTGTTTGTGTGTAAGATTTGGTTGTTAAACCAAACTCACATAAATGGGTTTGAGTTTAAAATGAGAGGTAGATGAGATATTTAGGGAGATAGGAATCTCCCTATCTATAGGATAATCCTTCCTATATATTTATATTATATTCACAAATAATTTAATTAATCAGAATAGAAGATATTAGTAGAGTTGAATGTTATTCTTGTGTTTTATTTTTGAGTTCTCTTTATTTTTGTATTGAATCGTGTGTAGAATTTAACCAGATCTATCACTTCAACCTAACTAGACAAGATCAATACATGATATGGTGCTAAATTAGTCATGAATGGATCTAATTAGTATAGTGGTGTAATTAGACACTTGATTTGTGCCTAAATTAGTCATGAATTAATCCAATTAAGCAATTGATATAATTAAATATGTTATTTGGGCCAAATTGAGCCTTGCAAACCTAAATTATTGATCAATTGATTGTATAGGATACAACATATGGGTAAATAAACCATATAATTGTATTACAAATGTAGATATATGTAAGTAATTGTATAACATTGCTTGACATAATAGTATTGCATTGTTTGGATTGCATCACATAACCATCTAATATTATAATATAACATATGTTTTCATCATGTAATATAATCATATATCATAACAATATGATATATGATCATATAGACAGTAAATATAATGTGTACAATCATGATGAAAGTAACAATGAATAAATCATCATCCTAGAATTAAATAATGAAACTAACAATGAAGAAACTAGTAGTGAAGATAACAATTTTGAAACACCCTCTCAACAAATTCCACCACTAAAAACACCTCCAAGGACTATGCATGTAAAAGTCAAGTACTTAATTGAAGTTGATGGGAACATTTTAAAACTAATGCATAACAAAATGTTTGACTACCATTTAAGAAGACTAGCATGTGAAATCTGGGATAATTTCTTTGATAAATTAGATTTTGATATTAAAAAATGTCAATTATTTATTTCATTGATGAAATTGATTAATATGAGAACTATAGTGTACACCCTAGGACTAAGAACATTAAACATGAATGGTGAAAAGAATGAAATTTTTGAAAAACTAAATGATGCATATCGTACTATAGGCCTAAAATCACATAATGAAGATTATAATGCTTCCTGATATATAATTACAATTTATATAGTAAGTGCTCAAAGAGGGGAAAATGATTGATTTCAAAAACTAGATGAGTATTAGACATAGATAGAAAACATTAACAAAAATAATTAGAAGATGGCAAAGACATAATCATGCTAACACCAATTAGCTCTGGGCATTCTATGTTAGACTCCATAAAAATATAATGCTATAGCCAATGCTCTGAAAGATTTACTTGCATAAGTTTTTAAAGACAATACAAGAGTTTCACCCAATGCAAGAGATGTAGTGAATAGAAGAGTTGGTTCTCATAACCACGAAACACATCCAAAACATTTTTTAAACATGACCCAAACATAATTGTACTCTAATTTTTTGGAAAAACATCCTAATTTTTTATTAGTCAAAGATATTTTGACATATCAGATTCTACCAGGATTACAACTTATAGATATGACATCGTCACGTGAATTTGACCATGTATCTAATATAGTATAGCCATGTATAATATTAATCCTTATGTACTATTTATTCTCATTATTTATCTTGATAGTGTCATTGAAAATTATTTTTTTGTGATATAGGGCATGTTTTTACAATTAGTACAGAGGAGGACAATGGAGAGGTAATAAATTAATACTTATGTTAGTGTGTAGAGGAAAATAAAAAATTGACTTACTCAATCATAGATGGGTCTATGGTAGTTACTGAAACTTGGCTTTGATGATATCCTATCAAAAATTTAGATGTATCTTTGTTTGAAGACTTTGAACCACATAGGAAGATACTGCACTATTCAAAATTGGTTCTTGTAACAAATATTCAATTGCAAAAAAATCATAGGAGATCATTAAACAAAAATCTATGGAAAGTTTGTGAGTCAAACCATGAAGCTATTATTGTTACTATCAAGAATAGAGCATATCCTAGTGGTTTTTTGGATTGAAATTCAAATATATGTTGACTTGTCAAATGTAGATTTAATCACTTTTACCAAATGTTTTTGATTTTGTATGTAGTAATATAAATTTCATTTTTACTTACTTATTAATAATTTTTTTAGGTTAGTGGTATTAGATAAGCTTCCACCTTCACATGATTGGCACTATTAGTAAATAATTTCATATTTTTGAAGAAAAAAAAATATTGATGGGCATGTGCACAAAATTGGGGGATAATTCCATGGACACAACCCATAATTTGTAAGTGTTATTAACATAATGCATACACACTTTTTAAACATGACTTAATAATTACTAAGCCATAATACGTACATGTTAATATATAATGTGTACATGTTATAGTAACACATACATGTTATACTAACATGTATGCATTATAGTAATGTGTACACATTATATATTAACATGTATGTTTTATGATAATGTGTACATGTTATTGTCTATGTTTTTTTTTTAAACCCATGACCTATAATTTTTCATGTATCATTCGTTCTAGGATTTTTCATGATCACATTATCCTCAATTAAGTCTCAATGCTCACTAGAAGTCCTTTGAAAATCTCAACACATCCATAACTTCATGATGTTGCCACATATATGAGGTAAGTGATAAAAAACTACACCTATTAACCTTGTGTTTTGGAATTTTTTTATTGTTTACATTGTTTAGTTTATAAATTATTTATTTTAAATAGACCAATTCATTACAAGAGACCATAACCATCCTCCTAACCTTCCACCTAAATGTGTTATTCATGTGTCTAACCCTCCACCTAACCCTCCTAATCCTATTGTTAACCCTCCACCTATCCTTCCTAATCCTCTTTCTAACCCTCCACCTAACACTAATATTCCTCTACCTAACCCTTATACAATTCCAAAAGATCCCCCATGAATCCAAGAGGATCTACATTCACAAATTATAGAAAATAAAATTGAAATTAAGCAAATGATTAGGATAATGAGGGATCCCACATCCACCAATACCGACCACACCTATCTAGCTAGTAACTTAGAGTTATTATCATGTCAAGTTGACTTGATAATGAGTCAAATTGATAGATGGGAATCTTATCAAGATATTTTTAGGGCTTATTATGCCAAAAAATTATCAACATAAAAGGTCAAAAATAAACAAAGATCAAAATCTAACACTTGTGCATTATTCATTGACCCAACCACCAATGCACCATTTCCAATAATTGCTAAACATTTCCCAATCCATAGGTGCCAACATAATTTCATCAAAGCCAATTTATAATACTGATGGTGGATGGTGTTTGATTATCCACCATGTAATAACCATGAGGTCCCATTGTAGTTTTTGAGGAAAATCTACTATGAGTTTATCCGCAATTAAATTCTAAATTATTTTGATTGTAATGAGTTTCAAGGCTGAGGGAAAGACTCTACGTAGGATCGACCAGGTGCATGTCATGCACCTTATCAACCTATAAATATCCATACCTAAAAGCTACTTCATCATGAGATCCCCCCTGTGGTGAAGGATGTCATGGAGATCGACACTTTCATGCACTTAGTGCAATTACTGATACACTCGTACAACATATGAGTAGGCTTTTGTGAATGATGTTGGAGATATGTCATCTACTGTGAATATATAACTCTATCCTTTTAGATCTTGTGGAGATATATATATATATATATATATATTAGACCCTATGATAATGAAAACATTGGTGGTTCATAGGGGTTGGATGATATACTCTTGAGTGAAGATTTTTTGGCATGCACATTTGGGGTGCATTCATTGGCAACTACATGGATGCATTTCATACAAATGTCATGTGTCAAATTTAATCAATATTTGTAAATTTAAAATCTAACAATTAATTTGCATAGAAAATTAATTAACACACATACATACATACATACATAATTCTTTATTTTCTAGGAGGAGATGGTGATCTCATCATCACAATCCAAATTTTCAAGATTATATATTATGCATTCATTTTTTACTTGTAAAAATCTAAATTGTATCCCATACACTACTATAGTTTCCTGTGTTAGCATGAGAACTTTTACTTATACATAGGTAGAATTTTGAGTACATTTTACACTCTTAGTTTAATATTTAGGAGAAAAAATTACCATATATCTTTGATACTTTATAGTAAGTGAGACCTTATTTGTCTAATTAATTTATTGATTTGACACTCCTCCATCATATTGATTGGAGATAGACATAGGAATTTTTGTAACAATGTCATTTTCATAGGCCATCATAGAGGTACATATTAACTTGTAATTTTGAATTGTAAAATAGATTTTTTTAATAATTTTACTACGTACTTGCCCAAAAAATATAACTTATGTGAATGTATTGGGTATGCAGGGTTGTCCTATGACATATGATATTCCAATTTAGATGGTTAGTAGAGAAACATCTCATATTTCATCCTCATTTCAGATGTCTATTCATGCAACTCAACCTGCTATTGACCCAATTGAGTGTTAAAATTAGATTAAGTGGGATCATGAGATTGCAATAACTGCATGTTCAAATGTTTTTCATTCTATTTTAAAATTAATTTATTAACTTGGTTGCATACATATTTTATGCTAAATTTATAGTAATACTTGTATTTGAATAACTTCAACTGTAAGTGAGCTATGAGCATAAGACCTGCAGTCAGATCTTGGAACAATCCAAGACATTGGAGGGATCTCCATCTACCAGCATGGTATCCCAAGGAGGGTCTTATTTGAGGAAGGAAAAGAGAGGGAGGATATTTGATGATTATCTCACATCTTACATGATGTAATTTTTGTATGCCTATATGGAAAAGTACACACTTTTTGTATGCCTATATGGTAATCTATGTATTACTGACATTGTACATGTACATATATGGCATTCACCTAACATTCTATTTTGTTTTTATTTTTTAATCCTTTATGGATTTTATTATTATATTGTAAAACTAATTTTTGAGAAATGAGGTTTTTTGACTTCCATTATCAATAATTAATTATAATGATCAACCATTGATACATTTTCAATAATTTTAGGTGATTTAAACAATGAAGTGTAATTACAAAATTATAGGACTCTAAAAGAGTTGAACAATTATATTACTAGAAATATTTTTGTGTTAATAATGTATCAACCTTATTTTTTTAATCCATGTGCACTGGTTTAATATGTAAATATGGCATATCAAGGAAAATAAGGTCTCCTAGTTGTAATACATTCACTAGGATGGGACCCTCACTCTCCATAGTATCATCTTATAAAAATGCCACCATCACCTTAGTATTTGTAGGGATGGTCTCCACTTTCACATCAATAATAACCCAATTGGGCAACCCGTATGTAAAAATATCAAGCCAATTATGCACCTCTATATCACTACAGATAGTATGGTGGGTATTATAATCAACAATAGTGATGAAGATCACCCCAAAGATAAGGAGGTTATCCTAGAAGCTACTAAAGTCACAGGAAATGGAACATATATTATAGATATCCAATTAATTTCTATTTGTGTGGGGAGGTAATTCATATCACATGAAACTTCCCATGTAATCCTTAACTAGTAACTTATTGGACTTATTGTAGAGTTACATGATATAACATAATATGAAGGATTGTCCAGTGCTATAAAAGCATAGGAAGGATAATATGGTGTGCAATGTGAATAAGGTAATAACTCACCTAAAATATAAATATTTCATCTATGTTATCTTATAAAACTAATACAGGTAAAAATTTATCCCACCTTTAGAGATGCCTATATAAATTTGCATCTATATGGTGCATGAGGAAAAATATTCAGATTCTGTGAGAGAAAATGTCTTGATGAATGAAGTATCCCATTTTTTACATTAATCTAAAATAAAGATACTAGTGAAGGATATCTATGACTACTGAAGCCTTGATGCATGATAAAATAGTGTGAATAATGTGACAAGAATGGGTATTCATAGCTCTAACAGACCTCTTAAAACTATTAATTACTTTTCATAATGAATATATTTCTCAAAATATCACAAATTTGCTATATAATCGACTATAATGTGCAAATAAAGGGTTTAAAACATCATAATGAATGTGATGAAGATGAGTTTGTACATATTGAGTCTTGATGTAAGCAATAAGGAGACACATCAAGTGTTATTATACATGAAATAGTTATTAGGAGGTATAAATAGAATTGTATAATTCTCATGGACATGTAATTATCCTCCATAGTATGTAATAGGTTTGTTGGAGAAAGTATAATGTTCTTAATAATTTTATTTGAAATTTACCTAAAAAAAGGAAAATTTGAAAATTTTAATGTTTGAAGGCTTTTAATCCTTGTGGAAATTTTTAAAATGTAAAAGAGATAAAATTACCTATTGTAAAACCATATTCTACCCTCAAACTCAGACAAGAATAACTTTGCGGAAGAATTGGTATGCCTAAGGCTAAAACAAGCAAGTTTGAGCAAGTTCAAGGTTTTTTGAGGAATTTTAGGGATTGTTACAACTATAAAATATGATTATAAATTTTTATTTTCTCATGATATGGGTCAAATAATTGGGATAGTAGGCCTAAAAGGTCATTTGGAGATTGTAGAAACATTGGTGAAGATTGGAGGAGCATCTCTCATTGAGGATTGTAGGTAGACTAAGCCTTTAGTAGGATTGTTATACATAATAAGAGATATATATGTTTGTAACAACTATTTTTGAAGATTAAAAGGAGATTTAAGGCTTGTTGAAGTATCCTTTTAGATTGTAAGTATCTTATTTATGTGATTCTTGAGGTAATTCAAAATAATTGAGTATGATAGCATTAATAATAAGTGTTGGATCATGGTTGGATATCATTTGATTAAATAAATAGTGTTAATTCAAACTATATGAACATTTAATCAAGTTTTATTAGGTCAAAATAATCATAAGAACAAACTAATGCATTTGTTGCATTAGCAAAACAAGAAATTATAAGTTACAGGGTACAATTCAAGGGGAAAAGAGAGCATTTCAATTGAAAATAAGACTAAATCAACATTTTAATGGAGTAACTATGAACTAAAGAGTCCTATAAAGTCTTTAAATAACCTCTGGTAAGACTAAAATCTTACAAGCAATCAATACATGGTTTATTGTCTTCAAAATAGGGTTATATACATTAGAATTCATGCAAAGCTTATAGC